>CAVNYN010281215.1:52481-82742 GCA_963692815.1 Nyctanthes arbor-tristis | reverse complement strand
TACATGACCAGATTCTAGCAAAGAAAAGACGAAGAATAACGCAGAAAACGTTTGCACCAAACGAAGAGCTACATTATTCAATCTTCACGCGAACCCCGGCTTCAATCTCCACGCCCTTGCTCCAATCTACTAGCCCTCAAGAATGAGTTTCAATGATCCAACAAACCCTTTTACCGAAGGGTTCTCGTTCTTTTATAGTTGGGGAGGCTTTAGAACCCTAGAATGTGTCAAAAAGGGCCTGAAAACCCGTAAACGGCGTCTTCCGATACGGGCAGCGGGTATGCTTGCCGCGGCCAACAGATTTTCAGCCAATCCCGCGGGTGGCCGCTGGTATGCTTGCCGTGGCCTGCCGGCGGCCTACTTCCATGGCGTACAGTTTAGTCCTTGTTTGAGTTTTTCTTGCGGCAACGGTCCTTTTCGGTTTTTCCCTTCTTTTAAACACGTCCCTAAACTTCTTGGACTCTACATAAAGGCCCCCACTCTCTTTAAGCACATCACAGATGATCTTCTCAACCCGAACTCTCGAACAGTCCCACCTCGATGCTATTTCTTGAATGGAAAGTCTCATTTGATTCAAAAATCATTCTTTTTCCTTGTATCACTCTAATTTGAGCTTTTCACCTGCATGAACCATATCCATACAAATTAGGTAGAAATCTGTTTGGTTTCATGTAAAATTGCATAAGTTAAGAGAAGTATTTTTGTATATAAAATACACTTATCACTATCACCCTCAACCCTTCATATAAGCAAACTGCCTCACATCCAGATGCTCCGAGGGATACCGGGATCTGAGAATCAACCGAAATATCTGTCTCATAATAGGTTCTCCTTGTTCTGAGATTACACTAATAATCCAAACTGTTAGGGTGGTCATCCATGGCTTAGATATGCTGCTGAACATGTGGTCGTGTAATCATGTATAAAACATGCATGCATCTTCTTCTCACTTATATAGTATGAAATGAAAGAGCAGAAAAAGCGAAAAAGAATGAAGGCCTTGAGAAAGGATTTTCAGGAATATATTGGAAAGCTTGCCGATATGAAGTAAAATAATTATGGCCCAGACGGCAATGAGTATAGTAAGTTCTTTCCAGTTGACACTGTCAATAATTGACACCTGCAAGACTTGTGGACATTAGCAGTGGCTCTGAAACTGTTCATGCATGTTCAGTAAGCAGTAGAGGACAGGACTCCACAGTCTAATGGACGAGATTTCAGCTTCTTTTTAGCCTAAATATTTTTCATTATCAATCAAACCCTCCCTACCAAACATGCCATTGAGGTATCAGAAGTTCATTACCTTTGATGCTTTATAGCCTTTGAAATGCACTTCAGCCATTAGTTGGGCCTCCAGGTACAAATTTGTCTTGGACTTCGTCACTTCCATTATCTGATTTCAATTCATGTTCTTAATTACATGAATCTGATCTGGCTAACTAGTAAACCTTTTCAGAACATTTCTCAAAATTTAAAAGAAATGCATACTCACAATCAGATGCCGAGCGTCTAGGAGCCTCCTGGATGTCCAAAATAACAGAGAGAAAATTTTCAATATCAACTTTCATATTGAAACAGGGGAAGTGCATTAGAGTTTCGGATACCCATTTTGTAATTGACGCTTTCTTCCATGTCGCAACGCCCTTGAAGAATGCCTTAGTTGAAGTGCCTGTAGTCAAGACACCAATAAGTTACCTATAAAAAGAAGAATCAACAAGACTGTAACTCCAACACTGATCAGGTGCAGTAGCATGCGTTGAAAAAAGAAGAGCTAAATCATAATCGATGATTGGAAGATCAAGTGTAGGGTGCCAGAGCTTGAGATTGTAATATACTGTAGCACCTGCTGCACCCATAATCATATCTGTTCAAAGAAACAAATGGCTCAGATACAATCCAACTATCTAGAGGATCGGAATTTAATTCTGGTGTTAGTGCAAAGTGACTGTCCTCAAAATTAAACAGAAACTTTGTTTCTTATCCAAAAGATTAAGCCCTTGTTTGCAAACCCATTATATTTATAAATAAAAATTGGTCAAAGCAATCACATCCATATATTTTATGAGACTCGCATGTACTACACAAATTTCCACCATTCAATCACACTCATTCTTTCTCTTATTTCTCATTAAAACTCATTAAAATGAGTTTGCAAACGGAAACTGACCCTAAAAACAACAATGGATAAAAAAAAAGTTAGAATTTAATTCTGAGTATAAGTGTATGATTGCTATTGGACATTCAAACAGATACGGACTCACAGAGAGAGCAAGCCACATTACCATCTAGTAAATTTAATTGCACTGCAGTTGTGCCAAAAAGTTTGAAAGTTTGTACTCTAGACGACCAAAGATATGTTGTTGATTATTTTGAAGCATCTGTAGAAGAGTGTCCAGTGACTGGGTTCCAGTTCTATAGACTATTCTTCAAAAAATCGTTAGTGAATGCGACAAATAAGCCCAAACTGTGTATTTTAGATGGATAATTTTTGCTATATTTCACAATACAAATTGTCAGCTCTTACATTTTGATATTGCTGTTGATGATTTTGGAACAAATCCTATGATTAGAGTGAGCATGGAAACAAAAATTCCACCTTCACCAGCGCCTTCAAAGCTCCCAAGTGCAGCACCAACAAATTCAACTATTGTACCCGCAACACTCTCCAGCCAAATTCTAGTTCCTATAAATCCATTTAGTACCTTATCATAGCAGGTTACACAATATCAACATAAACTAGCATGTTTACACAAGACAAATCTTGTCGAGATCAATAATCCAGCCTGCTAAATGTGCTATAATTCAAACATCCAGAAATAGGGGGGAAAGGGGATATTTATCAGTAGAAAGTGTAACAAAAGAAGAAACTCACAGGCCAAATATGATGAAAAAGCATATCCACAGTTTGATGCAAGAGACTGATTATTTTGGTGAAATACATCCAAATTTGTCAGTGTGCCAATTGTTTCTTGAAAGTTGTTTCTTGAAATTCCCAACTCTGTTTTATTGAAACAACCACGCAAGCCAAAAGATGAGATCCAAACAAAATGACTGAACTCGTCTTACATGTTAGTCTAACCTCAGCCATGGAATTGATTTGCCCTTTCCCCTTCTTATTCACTAAATAGAAGATTTATATTTCGACCCAAGATAAAATCAATAACAATCTGAATCCAAACAAGAATTAAATTAACGCTGACAACAAGCACATTAACCAACAAGAAGTTGATAACAAGAATAGGGCAATTTTGGGAGAGGAGTTCTTTTCAATTTCTGGGTTTTTAGTCTCTAACAGCCCATTCAATTTTGCAATAAATAAAGTATATAGTAAGATGGTATAGTGAGATCAGCCTTCTTCCAGAAATTAAAATGTACATGATTTAGAGTTAAATATAAAAAGAATCTCATTTTGAATTCCATAATCATGCCAAACACACTAACTGTACGCCACACTTTCTTTCTTTAATTCAAAGAGAACCCAAAATGAGAATAACTACAAACACCTGTAAAAACCCAGAGGAAAACTACAGAAAAATTAAACCAAGCACTAAGACGTGAAAAGATTTGAATTTCAATGCCAATCAAACACAAAACTTGAGATTGATAACTATCACCATTCAGCATAGCCAACAGAAAATAAAAACAACATTGAAATGACATGTCTTGAAAAAACATAATTCTTACTCCAAAAAGTGACAGTCGCTCTCTAAAGTTCCAATATCTAAATTAGTACGAAAGTGATAAATCAACAAACTAATCAACGGTCTGCATGATATCTTCAGCGGTAAATTTGGTGCCCTTGTCCTTATCCGCGGCGGCGCGTCCCTTGGCCTTGCGGTCCAGGAGAGATTTGCGGTCCTTGTCAAGGCGAAGCTTGTTGATAACCACCTTTGAAGGGTGGATTCCGACATTGACAGTGGATCCATTGACCTTCTCACGGGTGATGCGCTCAATGTGAATGACCCATCTCTTGCGGTAAACCTGCACGACCTTGCCCTCGCGCCCCTTGTAGGTTCCTCTGACCACTTGCACCTCGTCATCCTTGCGAACCGGCATGGATCGGACGTTGTACTTGGTACGAAGGTCAGAGGAAAGCGGGGCGCTCATCAACACACGGCGAACACTAGATGGCGCCGTGAAGTGGGCCTTCCGGTTCTTGCGCCGGGAGAAGGATACTCGTGGATTGTACTTCATCTTCTCCGGGGACGGACTTCTCACACTTACCGGCTCTGGGGGGGATGCGGACTGGGAAATTAGGATCGGAATTAGGGTTTTGTGAATGATGAATTATATAGCGGCTGGTGTGGTTCATTTGGGCTCAGAAAGAAGTATATCCGGAGCAATTAAATGGGCGGTCATTGTAACTTGGATACGACCCATCAACTGGCAGCCATGGTTGGGCACTCCACCCCGGCACAATTTTAGGGAAACTGAATAGATGACATAAATATAGTGACATTTTTATGTTACACTATTTCAGTAGATGATGATTATATAAATATTTTTTAATTATTCAATAAAATTATATCATATCTACAATGTCATTTATTCATGTCACCCTAGACTTCTGTAAAATAAAACGCAAATAAGATAATCTAGAGCTTGTTTGATTCTCATTATTTGTCTAAATTTAGGGAAATTATAATGAAGAGAGATGTAGAATGTGTATTGAAAATGTAAAAGGGTTGAAATATGTGGTTATAATTGAGCATTTATCAAATTAAATGTCAAATCAGTAATAAATAAAATTATAAATTGAGAGAATAATGAGAATCAAGCAAACTCTTAATGTGTGATTAAAGCTCTGTTTGGGATTGCTATTGGATGCCCAACATCTGCTTTTTTTGAAAAACACAGCTGATAAAAGTGTTTGGTAAATTTTAAAAAAAAAATGATTATAATAAAATTAATAACATCTAGAAGCTTATTTTGATAAGCGGCAAAGATGTAACGTTCAACATCTACTTTTATTTTTTCCAATGAATAATAATTAAATTATCACATTTAATTCTATATTTAATTTTTCTATACCTTTTGATATACTAGATAAAGATAAAAAAAATTTACAAACCATTTTATGCATTTACTTTCAAAAAAGAAAATTTTTATTTAAATTTTCTCATTGAATCTTTATTTCATTGTGCATTATATATGTTTTCTTTGTGTATGTTTATTAATTGGTTAATTTCAAAATAATTTTTTCTGTCAAAAAAATTTCAAATAAATTTTTACTTTCAGTTATTACTTGTCGATATTTTGTAATTTTTTGTGAAATATTTCGTATATATTACATATTATTCATAAAAGAAAAAAATAAGGATACTATATAATAATAAATAAATATTTATATCGTATATTTTTTAGTAAATATAAACCGGCAAATTTACCATACACTTAAAAAGTAAAAACTACTTTCAGGCCGTACAAGGTTTACCAAAAACTAAATTGATTCTGCTAATAACATCCAGCACAGCAGAAGCTATTTACTACATCCGTCTCCAAAAAAATAGTCCAGTTTTCCTTTTTTATCTGTCCTAAAATATGATCAAATTTCCTTTTTAAAAAGTAGTTGAAATATTTGTTCTATTATATGCCCCAATTTAATATGTATAGTTATAAAAAAATAGAATTGTTAAACTGAAATAATTAACGAATGAAAGAATATAATAATAGGTAAATGATGTTAAAATTTACTTTTCCAATACTATTAAATGAACTTTTCTTAATCTATATGAAAAAAAAAATAAGACCATCTTGTTATAAAAAGGTAATATTAAAGAAGCTCCAACAATACTAAATTTAAGCCTAAGTGCTAGAATTAGTAATAATAATTTCTTAAATTGTAATAGCTTTATGAGTTTTTCTAAGAAAATAGATATGATTCCAAATTTGAAACCAGATCTGCTTACGTAGAGCGCAGTCAGCGTCATAGTGGACCAATGAATGGGCCTACCACCCAAAATTAATCAAAACCGCCAATTTCAAAACACTCCGTGTCTGGCTTCTCCCAACACCCCACACCGACGAATGAATCTGTCACGCCCCAGCTAATTTTCTAATATTCTTGAATATCTTATATAGAATAACAAATTCTATAGCAAAAGTTTCAATACAAATAGCGGGGACAGGACGTGCAAAACGGACAAAATTGTTTTTATCTTATAGAGTTTATCATTCTATAAGCTAATTACTCAACTAACAAGTTGTTAAATTTTAAAGAATCATTAAAACTAAGTTTTCAATAAAATATGAAAAACACACAAGTTATATTAATAGTTACATTTCATTGATTACCAAAGTAAGTCAAATCATTAGAAAGCTTTTACTTTGAAATGTAGGCTTCAAATCATTACAACGACTACCTATATAAGGCGCAAAAATATATATATTATAAAGAGATAAGTATATTTATTAATACAAAAAGTATTAAATTCATAATTGCTTTCGTAATAGCTTCAAAGATAGGTTTCCACTACATGCAAAATTCTACTTCGTTCGCCAGCATCCTCCAACCTATGGCTTACCTTGCTTTTCAAATATCATGTCTTCAATCATTCACAAAAATGGTAGAAAGAAATAGCGAGTACAAAGTACTCAATAAGTAACATAACCCTTTGATTCACCTTTCATTTGAAATATTCATTTTCAAAAAACCATTAAATGTACAAAGCTTTTGAATGCACAAAAGGAACCTATCACTAGTTAAACTACTACCCGTAGTGCGCGCAAGATTCAAATTAATTCAATCATGGCAATGTACAATTAAATAGATCCACATTCGAATCCTGGTTGACCTCTACCAGGATTCCAAACAAAGCAAATACTATACTAATCGTCGCCCATCTCGTTATTATTAGATGGCTCCTAGTACGACAACAATGCAAAGCAAAGCAAAGCAATTACAAAACGGGTAGAACATCAACTAGTGATTCAAATGCAATCAGTCTTTCTTTTCAATGCTTCAAATCACATATTTGTCTCATCATAAACTTCAATCAAATTCATGCTTATGGTATCAAAACTTCATGAATGCAAAAGGGGAATCAAAATATTAGTTACTCATCTCTTTAACTTGATTTTTCCAAAGATTCTTTGAGTTGTTGACCAATGCCTTCAAAACCTTCATATTTCTTAATCAAGGTGGTGTTTCAAGTTATATTCCTTGTATATATGGAGGAAGGTCATTTTCAAGTGCTAAACCAAGTGTTTGATAGGTCTTAAGGGGTGTTCTTATCCCTTTTATATTTTTGGACGAATTTTCCTTTATGAAGAGCTTGAGATTTACCAAGGAAGGAAGACAATTGGCCCTTTAGACGGGTATGGGTATGGATAGGAAAAGAGAAATGGAATGGGATAAGTTGGCTTGAGTTAGGAGATCTCTCATCCTTCGTTTCTTTTATAGTTGCCGAATCTAATTGTTTTTAATAATCTTTTGAGTTTTACCAATCGGGATACACATGGCTTAATTGGCACCATTTATTTTAATAGGTCATGTAGTTTGTTCATTTATTGCCTAAGTATTCCTTATACTTTGTGTTGTCTTATAATTAAATCATAATATTTTGATCCATGCTACTTGAGTCTTTTCAATTATTGTGATTTTATAATTAGGTGATTAACTTCAAGTCATGCTAACTAATAACCCACATTCTTACCTCTGGGTTCACTTGGGTAACAATTCTTTGAACTCTTGTGATTATTCAATCATTATCAATACATTGTCAGTAACTGTATTCTAATTTTTTGCTATTCATTCGAATGATAAATCTTGTAATATTTCAATTAGTGCAATTCAAATAATTTGTCCAATCATCGTCAAAATAACGATCGCGTTGTCAATAATCATATTCTAATTCAATCATTGTCAAAACAACAATCATGTTATCAATAGTCACATTCCAAATTTTAGGCATTCGTTTGAGTAATAGTCTTGTAACTTTACAATTGATGCAATTCAATTCAATAATCTTATAACCTCTCAGTTGATGAAAATTTCAAGTAATTCTCTCATCATTATCGAAATAATGATTTTATTGCATAATTTCTTTATAAAATTTTGCGGGATGTTACAATCTACACCCTTAAATGAATTTCGTCCTCGAAATTCGCTAAGCATTATAGCAATAACTATTATTTTCAAAAGTATAGTACGCAACTGGATTGTCTTTATTTCAATGAATTGCTTCTGCTGCGCCCTCTCATTTCTTCTACCGTTTAGAGCATGTGTGGCGCTCGAGTAATTAATCCCTTTTTTCATATATGAGTTTTCCATCCATCTTCAATATCGAAGTTCAAAAATCAAATTTATTTTTCCTTCTTAACCTCAAATATACCATAAATTCAAAAAAATTGGGTTGAACAAATATTCAAAATTTTAACAATTCAATTACCCAAAATTTTATTCAAACGTTATTCAAAATGGGTTTGGACTGCATGTTAATCATTTACCAATAACAATTAGCAAAGTTTGATTCCTTGAATCGTATTCTCTCAAACTATTTCAATTCTGCTCTCAATTTTTAAGCTAGTGTTTCATACTCGTTTCATTAATTTTATTTTGAGCTTCAAATCAAATTACAAGGACTAAACAAGACAAGAAGGGAAAAACCAAATCGGTTTTAGAATTTGATAAAATAGAGGGATGTGAGTACAAGAAGAATTAGCAAAATAACAAATACAGAATTGAATAAGGGTGATGTCTCATGGAATTAAACAAAGTTGGAGGAGAAGCAAACGGAAACATAAAGTAAATTTCACGTAAAGCAAACTGTTTATTCTCTTGTCATGCCATTGTTATTTCCCCATATATTGTTAAGTTGATTTTTTTTATTTCAATGGCGGAAACTTTTATCGTTTCAAAATAATAAAAGTGCTAACAAGGGACGAGACATGTTATTTCAATAAAGCCTCAAGTTTTCATGAAACTTATTATGATGTTTCTTTTAATTTCTTTACTTTACCTTGGGTTATATTAAAGATGACTTATTAAATTCTTTCGTCGTTGTATGAGCTACTTAGATTAATTTGGCCATACAACCTATAAGTGTTAATAAGTGTTTTAGCATATCTAAACTAAATACAAAAGCAAGTATACACTATCCATTATATAAAAATCATTTTATTGATTAACTAGCCAAACAAAGAATTGGGAACCCCTACATGGAAAATAAGGCTCCCAAACTAAGCAAAAAATTGTTCTTATATCATTACATACCATGTTTTCTTCTTATTTATATATATGCATATGTCCACACATATGCTCATTTCACTCCTCTCACTAGACTGTTACATTAAGTGAAGAACATTAGTTTATCCTTCCAAACTTTGTCATAATATAAATGAGTTAGGGTGTAGGCACAAAATATGTTAAATTCGTAGGTTGTTCCCAAGTACATTAGGAACAATGGCTCATTCTCATAATAAGCACATATATCGGTTTCTATCACATACATGATCTTACTTGCGTCCCGAGAAAGTCTTCATTCTTCGCCTTGCCTTTCATGGATCTTTCGATTTATCATCTACAAAAAAGGTAAATAAACACTAAGTGGGTACAAGACCCCGTGAATAACACAATATTTAGGTTGCCACAAGGCTATAAAATCATTTCACTTCACAAGTTCAAGAAACCAAACACTGGAATTACCTACAACCCGTAGTGCGCATTAATACCTTCCAAATGCCAAATTTGGTAATACAATGGTAAGTGGATCCACAATTAACCCCGGTTGACCCTTACTAAACTTCCAAGAAAATAGCATTATCAATTCAAATCAAACACAACATTAATCTTCTCTATCACGGGAATCATTGAATATGTCATAGTGTGTGAACAATTCAAAATAAATCAATACAAAATAGGTAGGGCATTCCTAGTGATCTATATGCAAGAAAACGTCCCATTCATTATCATAATATGGCATCAAAACAATTGCTTTTCTTTTAAAACACATGCATGCTAATGGAACCCCAAACATTGATTATTCACCTTTACTCTTGTATCTTTAGAAATTTCTTAGATGTCTTTGAGTAGAATAACACATCCACATTTCTAGTATTCTTCAAGTAAACTAGCCTTGTTAAGTAGGGTTTCTATATATATATATATGAAAGAAGCTTTGTTTGGAAGGCCAAGAGAGTGTTTTGGAAGGCTTTTTGGTAAAGCTGGCAATATTTATGGACCAATTTCTTACTTATTTTCTAAAAATCTTTGGATTCCATCAATGAAACAGTTTCCATTTGTCCTAAACAATTTATAAATGCCCAATAGAAAAGAGTACAATTGGAAGCCTAAGAATCATTTTCATCAAATCAAAGTGTTAAGTGTTTTTGGATTTATTCATGTGAGAAATTTCAAACTATCCAAGTGTCCTTATATTTTTTTCTACTCATTACTTAATAAACCCTTCAACTTAATATGCTTCATAATTAAGTCATTGTACTTTCAACTATATTAATGTAAGTGTCACATTTTTGGTTTAAGCATCATTTGGCTCCAAACTCGTTACCTGATTAGACTCTGTCATTCTTTTGACAACACTACTAACCGATGAATATAGTCGATATAAATTAAAGCAATCATCTTATCCTTGTCAAAGCAATATAAAATGTTCTTAAATTCTTATAGAGTATCACAACTAATCTGCCAATTACGAAATTTACTTACCAATTTTTTATTGTTGAGTATTATCTGGGAAATGAGTCAATTATTATCCCAAAATGCCACTATAAAATTCTTAAAATTTCACGAAGTGTTACAGAACCTGACATCACACCTCTCAACAGAATGAACCCTCCTACTCCGACACCTCTCAATCTTTGTGTGCCCCTTTACAAATCCATAGCTCCTGGAATCACACCACCACATCCGCCGCCGTATCACCCATCATTGCCGTTCTTTCTCCCATTCACTCTTACCTGCCATCAACAGACTTTTACTTTAATTTCTAACTCTCCAATCCCACTTTACACACAAGTACACCCACCACTCTCCAGTTTCACTCACAACTTTTCGACTCAAACTCTAATATAACTGCCACCTACCTACCTCTTCTTCCACCGCCACTAACTTTGACAGTTTCTCCGTCTCAACCAGCAGTAGTGCAATGGCCAGGCCCTTCTATTACCACTACATTAGCTGGAGAATTCGAGGGGATACTTGCAAGAGCCTTGGGAACACGAACGATTTATTTTGAGTCGACTGGCAGAGGCGATTCATGGCAAAAAGATGGTAGGCCTGTCGAAAAACGGTTTGGGCATGGTGGTTGGGGCCTAAGAGGTGGCAGAGGAACAAGGTTTTCCAGGAGAGGGTTCTTTCTATAGTCTTCAGAAAATAAAACCCTTAAATGGAAAATCAATCATCCAAAAGGGAACTTGTGCTACTAAAAAGAACTTTACCAATTTTGTGAGACACCAGAAATGGGAGAAATTGGAGATGCAGAAAGAGGACAATAGCCACAAAGTTTTACATACAATTTCTTTTACTATCCAATCGATTTCGGGTACAATTTTATGCAATTTCCTTCTCTGTTATAGCATTACTTTATCATATCATTGGTTGAAATCATGGTGGATGGAATGGTTGTAGTACTAAAAAAGGCAGAAGGTTTGCATTCATAAACTTCACTAACCGAACAACTGTCTGGAAATTCTTCAACGGCCCCTTCCGGTTGCTGCTCCGACACCCGTTGTTCCTCAAACCGCCGATTAAATGTCGGTGAGGTATAGTTTTAGAGGAGGATTCACTGTACAATTCGCCGGTGTGGGTGGTGTTGGGAGAAGAGCTAAACGAGTGTTTCGAAATTGGAGGTTTTGATTAATTTTGGGTAGCGAGCCCATTCACTTGTGCTAACTGTGCGCCACGTAAGATGATCTAGTTCAAATTTTGGAACCAGATGTGTTTTCTTAGAAAAACTCGTGACTTTATGCCTAAGTGTTGAAAACTATAGGTGGAGTTGTAGAAAAAGAGAAAATATGAATACCTGCTCAACGTTGAATGATGCATAGCAATTGGCCCCTAATTTATGCCCTACCTCAGGTCCTCAACAAGCTAAACAAAATAAGGAAAGCAAGACGAATAATAGAGGACTAAGCATCTCAAATGCAACAACGTGCACGGTATGGAAAAAATAAACACATCATATTTAATTAATCGTTCTTCTTTTTATTACTTTTTTTCTCTCCCATTTTTTCTATGCATTATCTATCCTTGACACTTTCTACTTAAATATTCACTTGACATCTTATATTGATTTTTTGTTTTATTTGATTTTATTTTTTCTGGAACTGTCTTCGCCTCTCTATTCTTTTTTCATTTTTCCCTCTCTCTCTCTGTTTTTTTTTCTAACTATTGTCACATGAGGAGTGCTATTTGTATATACAAAATGTACAAAAATTATATACACACCTCTAAAAATTGTAATTTCAAAGAATAAAGAAGTAATAACACCACACCGTCAATATTATTACATTAAAAACTCAATAAACAAAAGAAAAGTGCGAAGGCATTTTTTCCACATTTTTTTCACTTCAAGAAAATAAGACATTGAACATGTTGTGGTAGTCTTGTACCATGTTGCATGAAATTTTTTTAGCAGCCATAAGATAGTGTGGTTGTAATGGGGCATGGAATATTTGAACTCGATGGGGAACCGGCCCAAATGGGAAGAGAAGGGGATGAAAGTTCATCCCTAAAGTGCGGATGGGGTGGGGACGGGGATTGTTGTCCCCGACCAGGTCCCTAACCCGTCGTTGCCCCATTTAAATTCTAAACTATTTTTATTTTTATTTTATCTAGTCCAACAACCTTATTTTAGAGGCATTTGAATTTTAAACTATTGTTGTTTCATGTTTGCATAGTTTGAATGGTTTTAATTTTAATTTTAGATTGCATGTTTGAGTGATTTTAATTTAATTATGATTTTCTAGATTGAATGATTTTTCTTTTTTTTTTTTGGATATACGTGCAATTGTAGTTTTTTAAGTATGTATATTTGAATTGTAAAAATACATAGTTTTTGTATCATTTGAATTTGTAAAACAAGTCATTTGAAGTGGGGTTGAACGTCATCCCAGACTTGGCCGTCCCTGCCATGTTTCCAGCCCAAAATAAACGGGAGATAGGGCCCGGCCCACACCCGCGCGCCATTGCGGTTGTTAATAAAATCACATTACCATATGAGTGTCATGATAGTACTCATATGAATTCAAAAAAATTATTTCCTTGTTCTGAACTAAACATGTGATAGAAAGTGTAATTTTTTATGATATTTAGGTGAAGAAGTTAAAATAATATTCTGACACTGAAAAAATAATCCTGGGAGCCTGGGAGACATGTGATCAAAAATTTTCGAACTTTCTGTTAAGAGGAAAAAATTTAACCCTTTTTTCTTTTTAATTAATGTTTTTGATCGTGTAACATGTGAACCATAGGAAGTGTTGTCAAGGTTAGGACATTCACTGCTTTAGATAAGCATTTAAGGAAAGCTTGGGCTACGACTGTAATAATATGTGAAATTTATAATATAAAGTGGGTAACAAGGTAAGTTTAGAAATATCGTTAGACTTGCAAACAACCAAGATTTAAAAAAATAATGAAAAATTATATTTTCAGTTTTTAAGTATTTTGTGGCTGTGTGTTTCAAAAAATCATACCTTGGTTTTAGAATAATTCAGTTTAGACAAAGAAAAAGACACAGAATAACTTGTGGCAATGTAATTACCATTGATATAAAATAAAAAAAAAAGCCGTAATGTGTTTAAAAAAATAACATTTTGTCACATGTCAATTTTGTTCTACGTATGTCTTTCAATTCAAATAGCACAACTCTTGCTTTTAACACTCAGCAGTATAAAGTACATTACTTTAATTGACAATCCAATGGATAAAATGATATATGTGAGTTGATTGTGCGAAATTGAAAATAAATGACCAAATTTACAAGCAAATTGATGTAGAGAAACCTTTAAATAACACTCTGCAGTAAAGTACATTACTTTAATTGACAATCCAATGGATAAAATGATATATGTGAGTTGATTGTGCGAAATTGAGAATAAATGACCAAATTTACAAGCAAATTGATGTAGAGAAACCTTTAAATAACACTCTGCAGTAAAGTACATTACTTTAATTGACAATCCAATGGATAAAATGATATATGTGAGTTGATTGTGCGAAATTGAAAATAAATGACCAAATTTACAAGCAAATTGATGTAGAAAAACCTTTCTCCTATAATAAAAAAGGATTATATAACGACTCTTTAGGTAAATGTAACCTATAAATAATAAATAACTAGATTTTTTTCACACGTGCGTTACACGAGTAGAGTTATAGTGTATATTCATATCAAAATTGATGTGTGTGTAGATATCATTTTATAAATAAAATATAATATACCAGTTGTATTGTATAAAATTACAAATTGATATGCGAATTACAATTTACCATGGAATATTCGTAGTAAAATATCTGAGTTCATAATTCTGGTCTCCTCTAAACTCGTCGTGCAAATTCACACGAGATCGGAAGAGCGTCGTGTAGTTGTAATAATTAACAGTCAAATAATTAGATATGACAATCTAACTCATCAATCTATAAACCCATTGAGACATGCATCTAATATGATTAACATGTCATACCTAATCGGGGTAAAAGAAGGGGTATGAGGCAACATTATTTGACACGCCGTGAGTCCAGGGGGTTCGAGTCAGGTTGGACCCACCACATAGACCCGTGACCCACTAGGTATTTTTTTATTTTTAATAAATTTATTTAGAAAAATGTGTAGAAATTATTAGATATATCAATTTGACTAATCGACCATTAAATCCGTGGTAGTTAATTTTTATTTTTTTATTATATTATTTTTTTAAAGGATTGTTCTGTTGAATTAAGAGAAGCATGTTATTATATTAGTTAGTGTTGGGAACTTTAAAATTCTAAATAACGGTTTTATTTTATTCTACGTTCATCAATTAATAATGCGTTGCACATAATATTAACTGAAAAAGGAAAAAAATTCATGAGTCTTTTTATAGGTCATGGTGGCGTCCCAACCCGTCCCATGACCCAACTTGTCTTGACCCGTCATATGAATTTGTAAGTTTGAGGTGGGCTTGGGTGACTTCAAGACTCAATGGGTGAGTCCAGAGTATGGCTAACCCGCCCTATTTCCATCGTTATAAATAATCACATCATAATCAACTATTGCAACTATAAGTTTAGTCTCTCACTCTTGTGTTATACGGGAAGACTAATTTTAAAAAAAGTTCAATAATAATGAATAATAAAATATTAGACAAATACACATTATCAAATTTGCTTAGCAAAAATAATAAATATACAGTTTTAATTTAGTATTTGACTCATTAAATTAATATTTTATTAATATTATATTAATAGTTACCTGCTTATATACTCAATTAATGATTTATTATATTTCACTTTTAAATCATCTAACTTATTTAATATTATTAGTTAACAATCTAATAATATGTATCGGGCGTATACATACCGCTATTCACTCGATACCTGTTCAGATAAAAATTTTCATACTCATGAGAAAATACTCTCTCGACGTATCCTTTCTATGAGTAAAATTCAAAATTGATAGTTATAATTAAAATGTTAAATAGTGATATATTTGTAAAGAAATGCAAGTTAGATTTTTTAGCATAAAGATGACCATATATGTAGGACATCCTAAAAAGGAAAATAAGATCAGATAATCGCAATGGAGGGATTAAAAATTTTTTTTTGTGTTGTTCATTTTCTTCTTGTGGATGTCTTGTCTCTTTGTTCACAAAATTTTCGCTAAAATTCATTATTATCTTCGTCAAATAAAAATATCGATCAATTAGTATTCAACTCGTATGTTGCACGGGGAGATAAATCCCCAATGCTTCATATAAAAAAATTCATTACATAAATTACAAAAAATAATAAATAGTCACAATAATAATTAAATCAAATGAAATAACTACATGAATTCAGTCAATATTTTGAAGGCTTCACATCTATGGAGAAAAAAGACTAAAAAATAATTTATTTGTATCATCTACAACTTAATCGTTATAACATAAATGATATAAAACAAAGATTAAAAAATAGTCATAAAGATTTTCAAGTTAGATCATAGATGTCAAGAAAATAAATTTTAGTCATATATTATTATAACATAATTACATTAGATGTCTTTAGTTATTGGCATGACGCAAATAAATGAATTTTTATTGCACAAAAAAGAATAATAAATAAATCAATTGATTTGCTCCAAGTTATTATGAACTAAGTTTTCGTTTATAATATAAGTTATTTTGAAAAGGTTTCTAAATTATTCTGAAATAAATTTTGATTTCTATATTATCAAGGACTCTGCAAAGGAAGTTTTGAAAATCAAACAAACATAAATAATAAATAAATAAATAAATAAATAAAGATAATACCAGACAATTAGTTTATAATGCGTTTATTTTTGAATAATTCAGTAACGGGAAGAATAATTCTAAAAAAATACTAAATCATAAGAAATTGAACAATTATTCACCATCAAATTTACATCAGTAACGGATAATAAAAATTTGTAAAACTCAAAATTATATATAAGTATTAAAAGATAGAAATGAGGAAACTAAAATAAAAAAAATATAAAAAACTAATATAAATTATTGAAAACTCGTAATGAATATCCAAATAAGAAAAGTTTAAATTTTAAAACTTGAAAAATAAAACCAATTGAAAACCAATTGAGCTCCAATTGAATCTAAATTATTGTGCAACATCATGATGATGTTAGCAAAATAACGGGAAAATTGCAAATGAGAATTCAAATCTAATTGAAAACTGTTGTATTATATATTATTATATTATATGATTTACAACATGTTTCATTTACTTATTATTGTTTATTTATTCAACTCAACACTTATAAGATTATCTAAGTTGATAGAGATTGGGGGCCTATGTGACCAATAATATGGAAAATTTAATACGTGATTTTAGTGACGTTTTGAGTTTTGATTAAGTAGCACCCATCATAATAAAAATCATTAGTTAGTCACCGAATGAAAATAATGGTAAATTGCAGTCAAGGTTCCTAACCTCTGCATTTATTTGTACTTCCATCTCTAACCTTTAAATCTTGACTTGGAGGTCTAGAAATTTTGAAAATTCATGTTAAGTGGGTGCGAGTATATAGAAATGATGTGTATAATGACAACAAAGTCGTGTAATATTAAATTCAGAAATTTTTCATTAATATGCACACTTTATTATTTTCCTGTATATATATTTCACTTTTCTAGATTTTCACGTGGCATGATTTTTAAATTTAATTTTAATTACTACAATAGGTTCTCATTTATTTAGTTATCAATCAGTACATAACAGTTTATTAATAATAAAAAATACATCTATTTGTAAGAAAAGTGTCAATTTCTCAAAGGTTGGGATCTTTTAGTCCAGATTTAAAAGTTACTGATAAAAGTACAAATAGACCTGAAAGTTGGGGACCTTCACTGCAAATTACCCTAAAGACAAACATACTGGTCACTTCATTAATTAATCACTTATTTGAGATATATTATTGATTTTTGTATCATTGGTCCAAAATTAGGGGATAGAGTTGTCGGAGAAGATTCTTGTTTGTTGTTTATTTTCCTTTATTTTATTCTTTTTTTTTTTGTGGCTTGCACCTTTATTTTCCTTTATTTTATTCGGTAAAGAGTATGATGATTATTTTAATTTTTTATAATTAACGTGAACATACCTCCCACGGTCATTTTTCAAACACTCCGAGACCATGTTACGAGAAAATTGAAGTTCATAACGCACAAGGGAAGTACAATTGTACAAAGGTTAAGAACAGGAATGGCAATTTAGTTATTAATGTTGGTAAATTGATTTTATATATGTAGGGATATGGGTGTAAATGAGTCTTAATCAAATCAAACATATTTCTAAACAGAGAATTTAAAATTTCAACTTATCTTCTGCTCAAACTTTTTTAAGCTTGAGAAGAAAATGGTTGAGCCGAGTTGGCTTGACCAATTCCAAAAAATTATGTTCCACTCGGGTTTCATTTTAGGCTTTTTTGAAGTGAAGTCGAATTTACTTCAAAGCTTTATTTTCTCTTTTTCTTAAAATGAAAAAAGTTTGAAACGAATAAGCAGCATGATTGGAATAGCATGTTGCAACTATTATTGTTTCTTTAGGGAAATAAGTTCTATATATTGAAAAGATACAATCGAACCAGTGACATACCATTGTTGACAGAACAACCATCATAGTAAGACAATGGGCAATCGTGTTATGGGTTCTAGCATTTCAATAATGTAAATCTTAACACTAAATTTGCTGTCATTTATACAACGATCAAGAAAATGATCACACGCCAGACGTCTGGCAAGCTGCACCGCTAAACGTCCGACGTGACAGTTTTAATTGAGACAACCCACATGCATGGGGGCCAATGCATGTCGGTTGTCCCAATTAAAAACCGCAACGTCAAACGTCTAGTGGTGTAGTCCAGCAAACGTCTAGCGAGTGAATGAGACTCACCGTTACCTTGTTTTGTCAAAGATAATTATCTCGTTAGGTAATGCAAAATATAATTGCAAAAACGTGTGAATCGTCACCATTGACAACATTTGCAAAGTTAACTCATACATCACAGCAACGGAGAAATTCACATTGGAAAACAAGAATGTTTAAATGTTTAAATATCAAGCAATTACATAACACCACAAAATCAATCTCTAATATAGGTTTGTCAATTACATTTATTTATTACTACATCATAATTCACACATAACCTTCTGCTAAAATTGGCTTTTCTTCCTCTTCTTCATCGTCATCCTTTCCCTCCTCCTCCTGCATTTTCTTCCCCAATATACCCCTACCCTTTCCTCCTATTTCCAGCCCTTGCAATCCATCCACACAGGCCGATTCTCCACCCTCAGGCACGGCCGATCCCACCAAATCACCCGCTTTCTCCTCCGCACCACCGCCGGCGACCACCACGTCATCACTTGCCGCCTCCGTCAAACCGCCGCCCTTCTCCGCTTCGCAGCTTCCGGAAGGAGCTTTTACACCCTCGCCGATCCCCACGAGTACATCGGAGGAATCCTCTCGTAGATCCTCCACACAACGGCCTTCGCCTTTCTCCTCCTCGTCGGACGCTGAGATCATCGATCGGACGGCGGTGGCGGCCTTCAGAAATGCCTCCTTGATGGATTCCGGTGGCAGCGCACAGTCTTCGAGACCCGCATCTTCCAGGCGTGGCGGTTTGATTTTGTCGATAAATCCTTCAACTTCTCCTGCTGCTTCCATGACTGAGATTTCAGAAACCCTATTTCGAATTGATTCTGTATTGTACAGCGAATTAATTTGATGGTACGTTGTCCTATTTGCACTATATATACGTGATGATGGAATAATTTCGTATTTCCATTTTTCACCCTACACGTAACAGTGTATTGTTACGTGGGAAAAAGGATAGTGGAAGGGTAAAAATGGAATTTAGTATCAGAGTCGGCTGTAAAATCGTGTGGAGTTTATTATTATCGAGCAATGGAAAAAGAAAAGAAAATTTTCAATAAATGCGAGAAAATTAAACTAATTTCAAATTTTTGTTAATTTGTCATTTATCACTTTCATTTTGTTATATAAATTGGTTGAGTGTTTTAATATATTTTTTTAATTAAAAATTTCATTTGAGGATGATAATAATATCCAGATATCCAAGTAAGTAACGGGAACTTGGGTTCATCCCTTCGGTAAGATATGTGTTGATGAGAGTATTATTTGGCATCATGAGCCATTCAACAAAAACAACTTCCGTACATTTATAAAACTTATGTTTACTTTTTTTTTTTCTTAATACAATGAGATATAGGAGGGAAATAAGGGAGAGGCGAGTGTTTTTGTGGAAAGAATTGGTATTTAGTTAGGGGTGGTTATAGATGCATCAAGAATACGGCGAGTGCTACTGAGGTAGAAAGATCCATTACGATGAACTCTTGGCGGAATAAGTTTTGGTGTTCTTACGCTCCCCCTAAGACCCGACTACTCTGGTGGAAACTTTTTCACAATGCCATACCAACTAGGGCAAAATTATTCATAAGAAACATTATCCAATTAGCTGCTTGTTTGATGTGCAGTAGAGAAGAAACGATGAAACGGCGACTACTGTTATTTTTTATTGCTTTGTAGCAAAGGATATCAAGAATCATGCTGGTTTATGCCAGTTTGTCGAACTTTTTTTCATTTCAAGATACATACATACCACCATCTATACAATTACAAATGAATAGACAAGACTACCCTCTCACGAATAATTGTTATATCTCATATGGAGAGAACGCAATCGGGTGATAGCGTCATTCCTCACTGCTGGTGTTGCAAAAATTAGATGCCTTTTTACCTCCTAGTGTGGATACAACCTGTGTAAAATATAGTAAGCCTACTTATGTTGCGTTGGAGAAAACCAGCCAATGGCAGGTTAAAGTTGAACGTTGATGCATCATTACATGAAGGCTTCGATTACTTTGCTATAGGATCTGTCATCATAGATGAGCATGAGATTATTTTGGCTACTGTAGCAAAGGAAAATTTTGGAACCCCACTGATTGTTGAAGTTGAGATTGTCGCACTTTTGGAAGCGCTTAATTTGGCAAAGGCATGTGGATTACATATTGTTTCAACTGAATGAGATTGCTTTCAACTTGTTTCCAGTTTGAGCTCAAACTTTGAATTCCACCATAACGCATTGATGTTGGATAGGATCTATGGTTTGCTTGTTGATTGTGGTAGCGGTCCTTGCGAATGTATTCCCTGTGAAAGGAATATAATTGCCCACCCTATTAGCCATTATGCACTTTAACGTTCATCTTATTTTTGTTGGGTTGATTGAGGTGCCTTTTTCATTATCACTGTAAAAGCCTTTTAAGCTTTCACCTATGTTTTTTTTCTCCAAATATTTGATTGGAGTTAGTTCATGGCTTGAATTTTGATCAATTTACTGTATATTTGATTGATCATAGGCTGTTCTTGACATTATAGAGGCTTTAAGCTATTTTGTATTAAGAGCCCTCTAACAATATATAATACTGAATTTTGGGCCCTACTAAACTTTTTTTTTTAAATTAATCTAAATAGGCCTTCAACTGCATTTTTCAAAAGCCCTACGCGGTTGTCTAAAAGACCTAACTTCAGGCACACTATTTCGTATTCAATCGTGACTTTTGACAATATCAAACTTAAGGAGAGAAAACATAATTAGATATTACCAATTAACCATAAAAAAACCGAGTCCCATTCTCCCGCCAGACATTTGATGCGGTGGTTTTTAATTGGGACAACTCACATGTAGTGGGACCAATGCATGTGAGTTGTCACAATTAAAAGCTGCCACGTCAGACGTCTAGGGGTGTAGCCCGTCAGACATCTCGCAGGTAATCATTTTCGGAAAAAAAAACCTCTGCACTTTGCACCCAATTAGAGTTGGTTAACTTACCAAAGATTTCCTCCCAAAAGAGGCATAAAATTTCCAACCAGCCTAAAGTTGAAACTTCCAAATGTAAAGAAAACTCCTTGGATGGGATCAAGGGGTAGCCCGAGTGGTAAATGGCTTAACTTCTTACAGGAAGATCCCGAGTTCGAATCCCACCATCACCTCCCCTATATCCCCTTGTAAAAAAAAACCACTTGGTTTCATTGCTATAATAATATTTTATGTCATAAAATATGTCTACCTCAAGTAATATCTTCAACAAAAATTATATTAAAGCGTCCCAAAGCCTGCGGTTAAGAGAAATTAGCATGAAGTTGTTTTCAATAAAGGACTAGTTTTCTTACCAGGGTAATAGCTTAAGTGGTAAAGAGCAAACCCTTATTAGGATGAGATCCTGGGTTCGAGTCTATACCCCACCCCGATGTTCCCCCAATTATATCAGAAAAAATAAAGGACTAGTTTTCTTGTCAACAAGATATGTGACAAACCATTAATTGGATGTTCATTTACAATTACACACCAATCTTGACTTTTTAAGTTTTTTTCCTTGTTCTCTATTGTTTCTTATGTCAATTTTTCTAATTGAATTATTACAACACAATAATAATTTTTTGAGAACTGACTTTTAAAATATTTTCAGGTTTTTTCTAGCTTTCAAAATAGTAAAAACTTTGTTTACTTTCAGATTTCCAAAAAGATATTTTCGAAACAAAAAAAGAATCACAATATAAAATTTTGTCATTTTGAGTATTTTTAGCGTAAAAATAAGAATAATTGAGAACACCTAGACAAGAAAAATAAATCAATTATGTTTTATTTTTTATTTTTTCTAATTACCCACCAAATTTGAAAATAGAAGCACAGACAAGAAAGAAAGAAAGAAAAGCAAACTCCGGAAGTTAGAGATAAGACTAAAAATGTACACGGGGTCGACATGCATGTCACATGTGTCATATGATGTCATAGTGTATGGCACATGAGGTACTATATCATTTTTACTATTACATAGGCCCTCAAAACTTGTGATTTGAAGAAATATCAGAAAAATGATATTTAAGTAAATAAAATATAAGAGGATGTGTACAACTTGTGTGTATTAATTTCCTTAACACCAGCAATGTAGCTATTTTTTTGAGTTGTTAACTAACAATTTTACTAAAAACCTAATTTGACACTATAAATGTAAATACTTTAAGAGCATTCACATAGGTAGTGCTAAGAGCATCCACATTGGTAATGTTAAACTGAGTTGTTAATGATGTTGTTAATTAGCAACTCAAAAAATGTAACTACATTGATGGTATTAATAAAATTGTTAAAAAAATCTTTTTAACAACTTGTTAACTTTATTGTTGAAGTTAACAATAATTTTGCCAACTTAGAGTATCACATTGATAGTGTTAAATTAAGTTGTTAGTGGAGTTGTTATATAATAACTCAAAAAATTACCTACATTGGTGGTGTTAAGAAAGTTGTTAAAAGAATTATTTTTAATTGGTTGTTAATTTTGTTGTTAGCTTTAACAATAATTTTAACAACTTTGCTAGAATTTAATTTTTTTAAATTTTTTTTTATTTAATAAAGTTTGACCAATAACTTTTGAAGATAATGAGGCTCTTAGTCAATTTTAATGATTCTGTTTAACACATTCGATGTGATATTTTAATACCACCAATATATCAAAAATAAATAGTTAAATTTAACATACTTACATGAAACTTAACAATTATTAAAGTAGGCCACTAGTCAACTTCGTTCATGTTCTCTTTCTTATTTCAAATAAATATTAGTTTGCTAACATGAGTTAAGTCAATTGTTAATACAACATGGAATTGACGACATGGTAATTAATAGAAGCGGTATGTTAATTCGTATTGTTGATTGATTCTCATGTCAACCCTAAATTGAAATTCTAGAAAATAAGAAAATTACGGATACCTAATATGAAAATAATCACACATATCATTGACCGATATAACACAATCACTAATAATTGTCTGCCCTTAATGATTTCTCTAGCTTTTTCTATACTTTTTCACATAGTGTGTCCTTGCATAAATTAACATAAAATTAAAATGCATTTTTATATAAAATAAAAGCAAGAATTAGTGCAGTTAAAATTAAATGGCCTACTTTTAACTTAAAGTTAGATTGTAATGGTTAATTTAATACCACCAATGTATTCCGATCTAATTAATAGTTAAATTTAACATGCTTACATGAAACTTAATAATTACTAAAACCATACTATATTGCTTATGTGGATACTTAAATTTAACAATATCAATGTGGATGCTTTTAGTAAAAGAATCTTTTTTAGTTAGTTGTTAATTTTATTGTTAACTTTAACAATGATTTTAACATTTTGTTAGAATTTAATGATTTTTAAAATTCTTTTTTATTTATTTAATAAATTTTTGCCAATAACTTTTGAAAAGAATGTGGTCCACTTAGATTTTAGTAATTTTATTTAACACATTTATTTTGACACTTCAATAATTCTTAAATTTAATTAACTTTCATATGTGATATTTAAAAACTCTTTAAAATATACTTTTTACTTATGTAGATAGTTAAATTATGCTCTAAAATATCATTTGGAAGAACAAGTGAAATTGTAATTAGCTCAATAGGTTAGGGACTACAATTTCAATTTTCCCCAAAAATTACTGCGTAGCCATAGCCCTTCAGCTTCCCTCTTTCTTTGTCAGCTTCTCAGCAAATCCTACTAAGGACATTAATGTTGCTTATGGCGGTAATTAATAACATTTCACATCAAATCTCAAAGGAATTTTTCAATTGAACAGTATTATTCTCCTTCAGAGTGAGAAAGATAGAGAATTTGTCAAAAAATCCCAGAAAATACAATTCGCATTTATTGCAGTGTATGCACCCATACAAGAATCCTATTGATCTTTTTCTGAGCGTTGAGTTGGACTCGATTTCGATATCGAATTGTCAATCAGTTCATGTCCCATCTTTTCAGCCGTCCTGATGAGTTCTTGGGAATTTCAAGAATTACCGCCCCAATCTTTCGGAATGGAGGAAAAAAATTGAGGGATTTTTAGATTTTTCTGTATTTTGATATTGATGAGTTTTTGGGTGGTGTTAAAAAGTGAATTATTGTTGGCGGTCAGAAAATGAGCACCCAAAGACCAGCAGTGAACGTCCGTGACCTCCTGGAGGAAGCTAAGAAGCGGATTGTTTTCTTGATCATTTGCGTTGTTGGACTGTCCTATCTCATGTCCTGTAAGTGATTTGTTCCTCATTTCAACTTTTGGTGCATCTCGTTCCTATTTCTATTAGAAATTTTGATCCTAACACCGCTTTCCTTTGTTGTGGAAATTGCGAGATGGGCGTTGCGTCCGGTAGAATAGAACAATGTATTAAGGAGGTTTAGCTCCTGCAAAATTTAGACTAGATTAGCATTGTTCGAAAAAGCATTACTACACTTGATTCAAGGGTGACTAGGATGCCTTTTCAGGCATTATGTTCTTTAGGAAATCCACTAGTTCATATGAGGACATTTGTGAGCTTGTGTTTTATCTTTCATTTCACCATTTCCTTTCCTCCGTGAAGTAAGCGTTAAGATATTGGTAAAGGTTGGATTCAAATGTATTTTAATGCATGCAACCTCTTTTCAAAGTTGTTAATCCTATCTGAAAGTTTACAATTTTGTAAATTAAAGAAATATAAGGAACTTTACATGGTCGAAAGAAAATGGGAAGCCTTTATACTGCACCATTGAGAGGGGGAAAAAATCCTGTGAACCAAGTATTTCATATCCCCCGGATTTAGGTTCTGTTACTTTTCGAGGAAGTTCGCATTTTCTCTTCTATGCTTTGTTGAAAATGCCGGGTTAAGCCTGTATGCATAGGCATAATACACCAATCAGCCACTGAATCTCCCTGCACTCTTTCCCTTGAACTCTAGCATTTTTATGTGGTGTCAACCAAATTTTTTTATTTTATTTTTTTTTGTTTTTAATTTATTGAGTCCCAACTTTGTCTTTAGCTGCACTTCTTAATGTTAAACATAATATGCTTTTCATCCATAGTAGGTCATATTTTCTTTCACTGATTATGCCATTTTGCGGTGTAGTAATGTCAGGTTTCTTGAAGCACCTCTGCTTCATTCTTTAAAGATGGCAAGTTAAGGAATTAGTCTATTGATATAAGTGATTGTTTTCTGGACTTCATTCCAACAATTATAGTCCTTGATTCTAGAGACTCTAGGATATACATGTCCATGTTTAATTTGCCTATTCATCGTCGTTGAACTTTTCAGAAGCTGATGAAACCATAATTTCATGGCATATTCTAGCAGTTGGATATTCTTTCCAACTATTTTCAGTTATGGAGTTTCATGGGCAGACAAGTAGAGTTCACATTCATCATTATGGACGCTGCTAAAGAACATGGGCCTTATCATGGTCAAGTTGGTCGTCCTGTCAATACTACCCCTTTCATTTTCCGCCTTTTTATTCAGAACTATTTGAGTCCAGCTTATGAACTATTCCTACAGACAATCTCTGGTTGGACCATGCAGGTTTTCAATGTTTTGCTTTTCAGCTCCAACCTCTCCAAAAATAGCAGAAGGATTCTAATAGAGAACCTGACCTCAAACAGTAATCCAACAAAAGGTCAAACTTTCATGCGCTAGGATCGGAACCAAATTTTATCTTGGAGAAATTACAATGATTAGCAAGTTTTTATATCATGTGATTTTACTGGTTAACAATGTTAAGTTGTCCAATTAGCATGAATTGAACCTTTTTTTGCTGCCATATCTGGACCGTCTCACCCTGTGAATCCTTTCCCACTCAAAAGAATCAAGATCCAAGCATTACAAAACTCATTGGAGTGGAAAACCTCTTTTTGTTTTTATTTTGAGGGCAGTAAGTTGCTTGCCAGAAGTCTTTCCAAATTTTCGATAAGTGCTTTCTTTCTTTAAAAAAATAAAAATAATGTGGACACAGAACCTTAAGTTATTTAATAAAGGTTTCAACCGGATTGAAAGTTAAATTATTGAATCTTTGTTGATATAATTACTCCTTGTTTGCACATAACTTTATAGTATGGGTTTGAACAGTTACATGTTCTTTCACTTAAAGTAGTTTTCAAATCTATATTCCTTCATGATGGGCTTTCCATATGGATAAGAGGGAAATGTATTTAATCAAATGACACATGCAAGTGATGTGAGTAATGCTACTTGTCATCACTTTTAATTATAACTATGTTTAGGTGACATTAAATGATAGATTCACTTAAATGGATCAGGTTTCCATATATGTTGACCGGATTTATTACTTAACACAACTACGTTGGCTCATAGAATGGTGATGATCAGTAGTGGCAAATGGGTCGTATTAAGTATTTTGCCCCCTCTTGTTTAGAACAAATAATTTCCCTTGTCAAAATTAATGTCATGGGAGACGTCAAACTAAAGTGTCCATTACCATATTCATAAGGGACAATTAGTTAATGCATAACGTTGTCATATGAGTTTTTGCACTAAATCTTTTTGTTGAATCCAGTATTTAAATGATATACGGTTAACTGCACGAGCATAAGTTTTTAGATGAACTTGTTCGATATGGTATAAGAGCAAAGGTCCCAAGTTCAAGTCAATAGCCACCCATTTGATGATATCGTGCAGGTGTTATGCTTTGATGGGAAAAGTAGAATACATGTTATGTAAATGATATGGATTTAACTATATCAAATATCTTACTTTAGATTAATTGGTTCAATGCTCTTAAAACACGAGATTTGTCACGCAAGTTGGACGAGTGGAAAGATTAGCATTCTCCTATTTACTTCCTCTGCTTGTTGCTAACATTTTGCACACCAGCATTCTGTTCACTAGTTACTCTTATATTATTCAAGTATTGCAATCTTCATAGACGGGAATCTTTGTGTTAATTTTGCATGATTGAATTTTGGGACAATATTCTTATATTTTTTCAGTTATAATTTCCAGTTTTGGGTTTTGTATTATTGTTTAATATTCCATGTGTATGGGTGCCATGTTACAAAGATGTCACTGCTAAATGCCAACTGTTACTAATGGAAAGATGGAGATAGATGTGTTGGTTTTCTTTCGACATTTATCTTTCACAGATCCACATGTGGTATTGTTAAGCCACACTTTGGAATGTCATACACAATTACACATGTAGTACTTGTCTTAGAAACAAAAATATGCACCTTTATGTTTTAGACAAAACTGTATCCTTCATTTTTGTTATTTGCGTGGCTAAGATAGACGTAAAGTGGGAGTGGGTCCTCTTTGTAATGCTCATTGTCACACACAGTTTTCTCACAGTTAAACCCCTTCAACCAATGTGTATCTGTAATTAAATGATTTTTGTCTTTACTGTTTCTGCACCCCTCCCCTTCCACCCCATTGGCCCAGCCCATGAGTGATTATCTCACTCCTTTCTATCTTCCCAGTGTCAAGCTCATCGGTCTTAGTGAATTTGCCTGCTGCTACAATTTTGATAATAATCCTTCGCTACTTGTCTCTGGATTTGGATATGCGGAGGAAAACAGCAACTTACAAAGTGAAACCATCATCTGGAGACTCTTCTTCTGAGAGAAGACCTTTTGAGGATCCTCTGATTGCTGAGAGTTCTGATTGGAAGCAAAAAGTGAATTCCCCTGTTGTTGAGGATGCAATTGACCAATTCACCAGACATATTGTCTCAGAGTGGGTAACAGATCTCTGGTACTCCCGCATAACTCCTGATAAAAGGGGTCCAGAAGAGCTTGTCCAGATAATCAATGGTGCATTCGGGGAAATATCACGTCGTATGAAAAATGTTAATCTCATAGATCTTTTGACAAGGTTTTGTTTACTGAAATTTTGCTTATAGAAACTTTCTGCACTAAGATACCTTCTAGCTGGTATTTGACAGGAAATATCCTTGCTTCATGTGGCACAGGGATATTATTAATGTCCTATGCAGTCAGCTTGAACTTTTTCGTATGGTCAAGATAAAAATTGAGAAACAACAATCAAGAACGTTAACCGTTGAAGAAAGAGACCATGTATTGAAATCTGTGCTGGCTGATGAGAACAAATTACACCCTGCTTTATTTTCTGCTGAAGCTGAGCACAAGGTTATTTCTTTTTCTGTACCTTGCCTTCCATAATCTGTAGCTTCTTAATGGCATAAGTTTTCAGTGGTTGACAATTTTTCGTTCTGAATGCTTGTTAGGTTCTCCAGCACATCATGGATGGCCTCATTGTGTTTACATTCAGGCCAGAAGATCTGCACTGCTCCTTATTTCGTTATATAGTTCGAGAACTACTTGCCTGTACCGTGATTAGACCAGTTTTAAATTTAGCTAGCCCAAGGTAAGGGTACATTTTATTCTACTTTTCAAATGGCCATGCTTGTGTTTTTTATGCATTATCAATTTTGGTGTTAGGTTTATTAATGAGAGGATTGAATCTCTAGTTATTTCTAGAAACAAGACTGATAAAGGAAGTAAGAGGATAAATGCAGCATCACCATCAAAACCAAATGAATCATCAAAGATAGCATCCGATTTCTCTCCGTTTGTGGATCCTTCCATCAAAGGTGTGGAACTTGTAGATTTGAAGAAGGATCCGTCTAAAAGTGATGTTAAGATTCCTGCATCAGAACCTACGAAGGGGTCAAGTCTTTCTAAAGATCCATTGCTTTCCATTGATACACGATCCACTCGTTTTTGGAGTTCTTTGCCAGAAACACATAACGATGAGGTACAAGGGTTGCAAAAGCATCATTCTGGCGGAGAATGGGGAGACATGCTAGATGTGATATCCCGCAGAAAAACTGAGGCCCTGGCGCCGGAAAATTTTGATAATATGTGGACAAAAGGAAAAAACTACAAAAGCAAGGTAGGTGCAAGTCAGCTGGATGATCCTATGAAACATAGTTCCTTAGTGGGGCTATCTAACTCAGTAGAGCAGTCAAAAGTGCTCAGTGGACAGAAGAAAAAAGAAGCAGAAACCAAGGATATATCTTTTCAGAAAGACATTTCTAGTGCTGGACAAAATAAACGCCCTGGGTCAGACAATAGGGTCATGCTTGACACTCCCGAAAACCAATATTGTGCAGCTAATTCTTTTCTTGAGGAGAAAGATGAACGTAGCAATGTGAATTCTGATGAATCAGAGACCAACGGTTATACCGAGGGTGAAGACACCAGCTGTGTTACAGGTCTTGATTCCCCAGGTGTTAAAGTTTGGGATGGTAAAAGTAAAAGAAACACCAGTCACATTCATCATCCCCTTGAAACTTTGGACAGCCATAAGAGTAAAAAAATAAGCACCAGTCGTCTCCACCCTCAAAGAATGCTAAAAGCAAAATCTGCCAATAAAAGATCTAAATCTAGCAGTCATAATAATGGTCATGTCTGGCAAGAGGTCAAAAGAACAACCTTCTTACTGGGAGACGGCCAGGATTTACTGAGTTCCTCCAAAAAAAAATTAAAATCTGAAGACTCGAGTGATGAATCCGAGGCAGAATTGTTAGGTAGAATACAGAGTGGAGCAACCACTTCTTCTTCTATGTCCTTGGCTTCTTTACCTGAAAGTCATAGCGTAGCTGCTAAGTCTGCAAAAAATTCAATTATTGCTAATTCCTTCTTCAAGTTAAGATGTGAGGTACTCAACTCCCCCATTTAATCTTCTCTTTGTTGCAGTATTTTTGACATATTCTTGTTTTTAAGATGCAAAGAAAGTGAGCTCG
>CAVNYN010281215.1:0-52461 GCA_963692815.1 Nyctanthes arbor-tristis | reverse complement strand
CTTTTGTTGCAGGTATTGGGTGCCAATATTGTGAAGAGTGGGTCCAAAACATTTGCTGTTTATTCCATATCTGTTACAGATGTAAATAATAACAGTTGGTCCATCAAAAGAAGGTGCAATCTAGCTAGTAGTACACAAACTTTCTGATTTGATCTGTCATTTATGCAATAATCCTTTTTTACGTGTTTTGTCTTGGTAGTTCATTATTGTACTCATATGGTGGCATGATTTACTTTGACAGAAAATGCTACTTTAACTAATTGGGTTGTTCACACTGACAGATATAGTCATTTCGAGGAATTACATCGCCGCCTTAAAGAGTTCCCTGAATATAATCTCCACTTGCCACCAAAGCATTTTCTATCAACTGGTCTAGATGTCTCTGTCATTCAAGAACGTTGTAAACTGCTTGATCAGTATCTGAAGGTCATACGCACTGCTGGATATAATGTTTTCTCCTTCTGGACTTTTTGACATGGTCTAGTTTTTAGTCATATTTTGATTTAGTTTATCATTTGTTTGGCTTTTGCTGTAACATAGAAAATCATTTTACATTATTCCATTTTGCAACAGAAGTTCACTTGCAAAGCATTTCTAGAGCTCCCTCTCTTGTCACGAGTCTTCACTCTGTTCTAGTACTTGATCTGTCATGTGCAGTGGTCTCTTAACACGTTGTTGCTCTCTATATAGCTTTACTCATCTTAACTTTTGATCGGTTTTTTTGAGATTAATTGTTCAAACATAGTGATGTTGCATATGGATTCTGCCTCTGCCAAAAATACTGCACTTCACATGAATTCCTCCCTTAATTTTCATAATTCCTGATATAATGCATGCATACACCTATACTGAATTCTGCAATGTTGTGCAGAAGCTTCTGCAGCTTCCGACTGTTTCCTGCTCTATTGAAGTCTGGGACTTTCTTAGTGTTGATTCTCAGGTTTGACTTCTTTTCGTCTTCCTTTTGCCTTCCTGCTTGATTTTTTATTTTGTAATGTAGTTTCTTGAACTTACGGTTGTGGTTTTCAAAATAATGCAGATGTATGTTTTCTCAAATTCATTATCTATTCTTGAGACTCTTTCAGGTGAACTGTGTATCTAATCAGCGTGTTTTTATCCATACATTTTCTTTTTATATATATAACTGTTTTATATTTCAGTTGACCTGGATGACACAGCTCAGGAAGCTCAGAAAGAATATGTGGATAACATAGGACAAGTAACAGATCCGTTTTCCTCCAAAAGAGAATGTTTCAGTAATAAAGATAAAGAATCTCCATTACTGATCAAGGGTGATCATGTTTCTGGTGAAGCCAGAGCGAAAACAAAAGGTTTAGCGCTTTCTCCGCCCAAAAATCCAGTAGAAGCGTTCGGACAGACTTTTGAGGATTCCAGTACTGACTCTGATGAACCAGAGCAAAAGAACCTACTCTCAACCAGAAACTTGAAAAAAACTGTAAACCGCGAGGAGGAAGCTTTATGTGCACCTGGGTCTTTTGATGTTTCCTCTGATGCAACCATTCCCAGTGAGGTAATTCGCAGCCATTATCTCTTGGCATACTCCTATTCCTTTGTTGAACTCATGAAATAGACTCCACTTTTAGATATTACTCAATGAATTCTTTATTGAAATATCAGCATGTTCGTTTTTCACTTGCAAGTTCTTGTGGTCTGACTGCACTGTTTCTGTTTATGACCTATATCACTCATCTAATTTACTTCTTCATGCAGTGGGTGCCCCCAAATCTAAGCATTCCGATATTGGATTTAGTTGATGTCATTTTTCAGCTTAAAGATGGTGGATGGATCAGGTATTACCTGTAGTCTGTAGACAACTGTACTACTTTGAAGGAGGTTTCCTTGCATATTAATTTTTCACACTTGACACTAAAGATTTTGAGTGAAATACAGGAGGAAGGCTTTCTGGGTTGCTAAACAAGTTTTACAGTTAGGAATGGGAGATGCCTTCGATGATTGGTTGATTGGGAAAATCCAGCTTCTGCGTCGGGGGTCAGTTGTTGCTGCTGGTATCAGACGGTTGGAGCAGGTACATCATTGATGGCCTAGTAGTTGAGAAAAACACTTTCTCACATACCCTGTTGATTGCTGTTTTCAGTTCACTGTCCAATTCACTAGCATGTATTATTTTAGGAGTTACTATTGGTTTATAAAGTTAAATAATCTACAGCTATGGAACTAGGAGTGATTTATCTATTACTGACAAAGGATAACACAAATCATATCTTTTAAAGAAGTAATTTAGTATTGCGGATACCTGTAGTTTAATTGCTGTATGGAACACCCAGATACTTTGGCCTGATGGAGTATTCATAACAAAGCACCCAAAGCGTCAGCGACCTGCATCTCCTGCAAGCCCAAGTCAAGGACCTCGTCAGGACAGACCTACTCCATATGCTTCACCCGAAATAGATGAACTGGAGAAGATGCGACAGAAGGAAGCTGAGCTGCGAGCAAAATTTGTATATGAACTAATGCTTGGTAGTATTAATCATTTGCCTATGCAACGGATTATCTAACTTTGTGAGGGAAAGAAAATCTCTCTAAGATGTTGATCATTTTTATGTAAATTCCACGCAGATAAGGCGCCAGCTGCTATTGTTGGTCTTGTTGGACGCAAGGAATATGAACAGTGTGCCAAAGATCTCTATTATTTCATTCAGGTGATTCGCATTTATTTTCAATTTTTCCAGGAGCAATACACACACATTATATGTCATGGGCCTCTTGGCTCTATACTTCCATTATATTGTTGGATGAACTGTATTGTCTAATCTGCTGGCGGCTAATTCAACACTGTAGGTCGGCAACCCGTCGAATAAAAAGGGTCGAAAACGAGCGCAATTTTAACATAACACTTTCAACTGGTGGGTTAGAAAAATTGAAAGAATAATCATGCATAACCCATGTTTGGTCTTGAAATCTTCTCTGTGATTTTAACTATTCCTTCTTCTTTAGGTTCAATTTGTAAATGAGGTGGGGAGCTTTCTGTTTTATAAGTCATAATAGAATAAGGATAACAGAATTACAGAACATCTCATTATTCAAAATGATGTACCTTTTTAATTAGAATAATGCTATACAGCACTAGTGGTACTTCGCACTAGCCTAGGCGGTAACTAATGTGGCATTAAATGATACTAGATCCATCACACAAAGATAGGATGATAGGTATTTTCACACGGATTAAAGATTGGTAGGTAATGTGGTTGAAACATTTAATTTTACCTTATTTTTCTATATATACCCTTATATCTCATTAATTGTTTTGAAAGACTTTCAATGTATAGGTAATTGAATAACACTAATTAATTAGGCGCATATATGGAAATGAAACATTAAATACATGCTCAATATGGTTAGTGGACTATCTCTTTGAGACGGATGAAAATGGAATAGGGGACTATCTTTTTGGGACGGAGGGAGTATAAGTGAAAATAAATGCATGAATAAATAATCTACTTGATTCAACGTATCATTTAATGCCACATCGATATAGTGTTGAGCAACAGTGGTGCTAACATAGCATTACTCAATTAGAATAATATAGTTTAATATCGAAGACAACTGGAAAAGGAGGCAAGTTGGACAAAATGAATATTTGTTGCAGCAGCTAAATGTTGGATCGCTCGAGTATCAGAGGATACGTATAAAAGGCAATTCCAGAGAACTCTTAGATTACATATGCTTTATCCATAGGATCAGCTAAGCGCAAAATGACTAAGATGAACATCAGGAAAACCAGAATATTAAGATAGATAATTAGGTATACTAATACCATATTTGAGTAAAATAGAAACACAATCTACAAAGCCAGAATTTATAACTAAAGCTTTTCGGGGATAAGCTATTATTTTGACAAAGAAGGTTAGAACGAGGAGCGATTACAAAAGTTAAGAATAGAAGGTGAAGAATTGATGAAATTCGCTCAGTAAATTTGCTGTGTGAATGGATTCAAGTAATTGTTGTCTAGCTAATTCATACTACCTTCTTCCCACAAAACTAGTCCAATTTTCGTTTTTCATACTTCCCAAAATATAGTACACTTTCCTCTTTAAAATGTAGTCGGAATATCATTGTCAAAAAAAAAAAAAAAAATTTGTAGTTGGAATATTAATTTTCTTTTATGCCTTATTTAATGTGCTTTTTTTTTAATTATTTGATGTGCATTATAATCAACAAAAATAATATTATTTAAATTGGAATATTTAATAAATGAAAGAGTATCTTAGGGGAATGATATTAAATTTTACGTTCCAATACTATTAATTGCACTTCTCTTAATATTTGTGAATGTTGGAATTGGAGTATCTTTATGGGACTGAGGTAGTAATAAGGATTAAGTTCTTTTTATAAATACCATTAATGGAATAGTGACCAGTCTTTACTCTTTAGATTATATGATAGATCCATCAACTGAGATCAAACAAGGTATAGTTCATCTTTCATTACGTTTCAACATATAATAATGCAAGTAAAATGTCCTTTATCCCCATTTATTTTAACTAACTGTGCTCACGTGATAAGTTGCTACTATCATCCTTTCTGTGGTTTTGCAATACCTGTTTGGAACAATAACTAACCAATGAACTTTGATCCTTTGCTGGTACAGTCATCTGTTTGCATGAAGCAACTAGCTTTTATTCTTCTTGAGCTGCTGCTATTGTCACTATTTCCAGAGCTTGATTACGTCTTTAGACAGTTAGAAGATGAGAAAGAAAACTTGAGAAAAATCAAGCCTCTTTGAAGTTTTCTTTTAACAGATTTTCTTATTCAACAAGATTTAGTTCTTACTAAAGAAGAGAAACTTGGTAAATCAAGCCAAGCCAAGCCAAGCCAAGTTGAAGACTTTTTACAGAGTTTCTTGTCTCAACGGGAGGCTGGTCATATCTCCATGTAAATACATCTTTCCTTTTCCCCATCCCAGCCGTCGTTGTGAAATGTACATTGATGTAAAATGATGAAACCAATTTGTTAGCTCAGAGGGTAGATTGTGATTTCAGTTTTCCATTGATATATCTTAAAGAAATCCATGGAAATGTCAGAAGTTTATAAGCTGACAATTCTTTGTTGAATTGATTACCAGATTTGTATTTGGCATCATTTTCCGGTTATGAAAATTGAATACAGGTAGCCCATTTGAGAACTATCAAAGTCAGGCATTCGCAACGGTCTTTTTGGTAACCACAGAATGAGTCCACTTCCAAACGAATTATGTGTCTACATTCAATTAATTTATCATTTAATTTCAGAAGTGTTTTCCCCCCTGGACCGGTGACCATCATCACGTAAAAGCTGTGTCCTAGGGTTGGAACGATTTAGCTTCTTGTGAGTCAGAAAACTACCGATGCAGCAGTCAGTTTTGTCCTACTGTTCAATAGTTGTCTATGATTGATTTTCAGCTTATAATTTTTAACAGAGGTTCCGTTATGACACTCATTGCACCATAGGTGTTTTTCAACTACAATTAAGCCAGCGGTATTTCTTAAGAATGATATCAACTTTGATCATTGTTAATTCTAAACATTTATTTGATTGAAATTTCAAAAATCAGATGTTTTCTTTTTTTTTTTTTTTGGGGTGAAACCAGATTAAAAGATCAGCTTTTTTGAAGTATGACCCCTCTTTCTCCTCCTTTTTCCTTGCCTTTTCATGGGCCTTGGGTAGATCTTCATCAACGCAAGAATGTACTTGCCTGTGACATACCAAGATATAATATTGCTCAGATTCCATTGCACCATAATTCAATAGGTTAATTAAACCAAATGTCACCGAGCTTTAGATTGTTGAATTTGTATATTCTACTTGTAAATAAATCGCTGAATCACTCAACTTTGATTCGCACCAATTTAATCAGTGACCTCCGACATAATTAAAGAATGCTGAATACAAATTGGCAAACACCGCATTTCAAGTTTACCATATCGGTAACAAATTCAGATCCTCAAAATCATAGTGTTAATATACCCAGGGAAAAGAAAGATGCAGCGAGAAGCCTTCCTCGAAGGGCAGCCAGGAATTCAGGAGAAGCATGAAGCCTAGCTTTTATAGCACACGATTCTTTTTAGACTCATGATTAGAGCATTTATATTTTGGATCAAATTGATGGATCTAATCCAGGATGCAAGATTTTATTGAAATAGAGAAAACTGTAATAGATACCCTTGGCATAACCAAAAAACTTTGGTACAACATCACCAACTTCGCACAGTTGCTTTTGCAATATATCTGAGCACAAATCAAGTCTCTAGGACCTAGAAAATACATACAGAATACGTGACCAAATAAAATTGAGAACTTGAATACTCTATTGCCCTACAACTTGTTCGACTTAACTGAAGGTGACAAAAGAAAAATGAGAACACTATAGCACTGAAAGATGGAAAGTTCAAAATTGCACTGTAGAAAAGCCTTAATCTTAAAAGGTCAAGGCACACCACCAAAATAGGTAATGAATGGAACAGTGTACCCATTAAGTTGTGGTGTAAGAGCATCAATGCACTGGGGTATTACATTATGATCTAAAAACTTTTGAATCCATTTTGAAATACAGAAGAAAGTAACATTTCCTACAGGCTACAGATAAACGTTAGTTCCCTCCTAGAGTCTGAAGAACTTATAATCAACAGTAAGGGTAGACAGAAGCTTCCATTCTCTCACGGGTTATAGTATGATTGCCCATCAGTACTAATTATCTAAAGAAAAAGGTATACAAGGTGAGCAGATTTAGACACATGCACATGGAGGGTAGAAAAAGTTGAGAAAAGAAAACTTCCATAATGAAACAATAACCCATCCGTCCCTAAATGAAAGCTATGTAACTAGTTTATCAAGATATGAACTTAAGGAAGAAACAGAATACGTTAGGATCAGCACACAACAATAATTGAGAGATTCAAAATTAACCATCCATCCCTATCAAATGCAAAATCAAGTACAAAAACAAAATTAACCATCAACTAAGATTCCAAATGACAAAAAGGCTTCAAATGATGTTCTCCAAAATTAAACTGTTCTCTTAACCCTTCAAAAATACCAACAAAGAGTACAATTAAAGAGTAACCTCTAAATGTGACTCCAGAAAGACACTTAAGCAGAAGCAGCTGCTGCCTTCTTCCTGGGTGCAGCTTGAGTGCCTAAAAAACAATCAAAACTCCAAATTAATTAATTGCATAAAAAAAATGGAACTACAACATTCAAAGCATAAATTTTCCAAGTATATACCTTCTCTGAAGTTGGTCTTGAATCTGCGGGGCACGTGGCGGAGATACCTCATTCGCCCTGTTCCAGTAGTCTTTCTCCTAATAGCCTTCACACTCCAGTTGTCTGATAAATCACATTACATCAGATATTTAAAAAAAAATAAAAATGTTACCATACAGACATATACAATTGAGAATTACAAAGTGAAGCGCTAACATTTCCTCTTGCGGGCAGCAGGATAGGCACAAGCAGCGCAGCGGCTCTTCTGGATGTGAAAGCTCCGGCGGCCGCACCTCACACACAGTGTGTGTGTCTTGTTTCTCCTCTTACCAAAGCTCCCGGTTCCCTTCCCCTACAAACGACCAAAACCCAAAATTAACCCCTCAAACGAATACAAATCGAATCGGATCAGATCTAGATGACAATTTACAGACACATACACACGTAGTGATTCAAAATTATGCACAAAGAGAACGTTGAATTACCATTGCCGCGAAGCTTCAGAAAACCCTAGTTTCGGCTCCTGAGATGAGAAATGAATTTGTAAGCAATGTTTATATATCAGAACAGATTAAAGAAAGGGTAGAGTCCAAATGGGCTTCAGGTCGGGCTTGGAGTTTTAAATCGGCTCAATTACAGTGGGTCAGGCCCAAATAAGCCCACTTTAGGGTTTCCGCCGAAGCGCGGGAAAATTTCCCCAGTGATAAGCAGAAATTGACTGTCGTATCAATTTTAATTTTTAACCCACCATTGACGAGCAATCAATCGGAACGAACAGCAAGAGGAAAATGGAGGAGAATTGTGAATTTGAATTTCCAGCATTTCCGTATAAACCGTACCCGATTCAGCTCGATTTTATGAAATTTCTGTACCAATCACTAGATAAAGGTGGCATTTCCATGCTGGAAAGCCCCACAGGTAAGTTCGATTCTGAATGCACAGGCACAAGAGCTATCATGTGTTTTGATTTTTCAGTTCATAAATGCTATGGAACTGAATAGGTTAAGTTGTTGACAGGGACGGGTAAAACCCTGAGTATAATTTGCAGTGCTTTACAGTGGCTAGTCGATAAGAAGAGTCAGGAAAGTACAAAAGGTGCGGTTGGTTTGAATGAGAAGGAGAAATTGGGAAGTCAGTCATGTGTGGAGAATGGCGATGACACTGAGCCAGATTGGATGAGAAATTTTGTGCCAAATAAAGAATCTGACATTGGGGAAAAAAAGAAATCTAAAGAAAAGAAAAGGCATGGGGATCGGTGGAAGGAAGTTTCGGGTAGAAAGTTAAAAGATAAAATCATTAGAGACTTGAGTAAGCATGGTGAAGAAATTGGGTTAGAGGAAATTTTGAATAGAAATGAGGGAATAAATATGAAGGGCGATGTGGGGATTGATAAGGAGGATAAGGAGTTTTTTATGGAAGAGTATGAGAGCGAGGAGGAAAGTGGTGGAACATTGAAGAGGAAGAATGCTGGAGCTGATGTTTTTTCATCAAGTGATGAGGAAGAAGAAGATGGGAGGGGGGATGAGGAAGAAGGGACAGGATTAAAGATTTACTTTTGTAGTCGGACGCATTCACAGCTTTCACAGTTTATAAAAGAGTTGAGGAAGACTAAATTTGCTAGTGAATTGATGGTTGTCTGCTTGGGATCTAGGAAGAATTTCTGCATCAACGAAGGTATTAGAATGAAACATCTAGCACCCATGTATTAAACTGGTAAAATCTGTAGGAAATATAAATAAATATTCAACTTACGTGATTGGGTGTTATCTTTCTCCCAGAGGTGCTGAAGCTTGGGAACTCCACGAGCATAAATGAGCGGTGCCTGGAGCTTCAAAAGAGTAGGAGAAAGGAAGCTTCTAAAACAAAGGTTTGAATAATTTTGCTCTGGGAACATTCTCCCAAGTTTTGATTATTCTTATCAACATTGCCAATCCTTCTCTGTATCTCATGAATTTAGTTGATCTCTGTCTTTCTGCAGTTAAATTCACTTACCTTGCTTCATTTTCTTCATTCTTTTTCTAAATCACCATTGTATTATGCTTGAACTGAAGACAAGGCATTTAAAGTTTATTTTTGGAAGTGGAAATTCCATTCGATATTGTTTGCATTTGAGTAGGCTTCACAATTTGGACAGCGCTTATATATATATATATGAAAATCTCCTGATATCAGGGCTTCATCCTGCTTAAATTTTCTTATCTCCACGAATTAGCAGTCAAATAGTTAGCCCTCCTGGTTATTATCTCCATGTGTAGCTTCTTATCTTAAAGTAACATTTGGAATCTAAAAGGTATTAACCTCTCAAATGCTGCAAAAACTATTCTCTTTGACTGAAGCGGTAATTCTTTTTATCAGAACCTGGAAGCCGGAAGAAGAGTTCAACGCACAAAGGCTACTTCTGGATGTCCGATGCTTAGAAATCGTAAGATGGAAAAAGAGTTTAAGAGAGAAATCAGTCAACAGGAACCATTGGATATTGAAGATCTTGTTCTCATTGGACGCAGCTTAGGGACTTGCCCATATTATGGTTCAAGAAGGATGGTTCCTACAGCAGATCTTATCGTTCTTCCCTATCAATCTCTTCTTTCAAAATCTTCACGTGAATCACTTGGTTTAAGTTTGAGCAATAGTGTAATTATTATAGATGAAGCTCATAATCTGGCTGATACTCTCATCAGCATGTATGATGCAAAAATTACTGTGTCACAGGTAAATATAGTATGCTTAGAGGTGATTTATGGGCAATTCTTTATACATGAAAAGTTAGTCTGGAGATCATGTTTGCATCATCAATCACATTTCTGATTTGATGTTTGTAAATTTAGCTTTTAAGATTGGATCCTGGTCAAGTTTCTAACAGTTAATTTCTCCTCTATTCAGTTGAATCTCTTGCGGTCTCATTTAGAGGGGTATTTTCATCTATTTTGTAACCTCTTAGGACCTGGAAACCGGAGGTACATTCAGACTTTGATGGTTCTCACTCGGGCTTTCTTAAAAGTCCTACTTGAAGACAGGAAGGTTGCATGTCATGCTAATCCTTTGTCTGATGCTGAGGTGGTAGAAAATGTGCTTGATTCTTAGATGGCCATCAATGAATTTTTGTTTTCCCTGAACATTGATAACATAAACCTGATAAAACTCTTGCGATACATGAAAGAAAGCAACCTAAATCACAAGGTGAATGCTTTTCCTGATCTTTAATCTAATATTTATTTTTCAGTATTTCGGTTTTGTGTTGCAGAAATTTGAACTTCCCTGTTTTTGGGCCTCTCAGGTTAGTAGTTATGGAGATAAGGTAGCCATCTCCCAGAAGGGTATCAAAAATGGTGAAGCAATTAGCAAGGAAGAAAGTACATTATCTTGCTTTCAGGCATTAGCTGACATGCTATTCTCCTTAACAAATAGAGATGGTGATGGAAGAATATTAATTTCAAGGCCGAGGCAAAATTGTCAAGGGAAGGAAGGGCATATAAAGTATGTCATGCTTACTGGAGAGAAGATCTTCTCTGAGGTTTGCCATATTTTTGCACCTTAATATTCTAATGCACTTTGATATCAATTTGCTACAATCGATCTCATTATTTTCTGTAGATTGCCGATCAAGCACATGCTGTTATCTTGGCTGGAGGTACTTTACAACCTATAGAGGAAACAAAAGAAAGACTCTTCCCATCACTTCTGCAAGATCGCTTGCACTTCTTTTCATGTGGTCATATAATTCCTCCTGAAAAAGATCGTGCCTATTGTTGTTAAACATGGACCTTCTGGCCAGTCCTTCGATTTTAGCTACAAAAACAGAAGCTTGTCAAATGTGGTAAGTAAGATAGCTGCATGGTTTAATCTTCTTGCCTTGAAACTTTTAGCACTCTCAAGTCTCATATGTTTCAAAATTTTCCTAACTTATAAATGACTGGGAATTCTTGCCTTATTTTACACTAAGAGTGTGTTTGATTGAAGATATTTTCCCTGGAAAATGTCAAATTCCTGAAAAAATTTTCATCTTTGTGTGTTTGATTGGCAAATGGAAATTGAATTGAAATTCCATGGTACAATTGTTTTAAGCATAGTTTTCATCATTTTCCTGGAAAATCAATTCCCACCTCCCCCTAAGTAAAATGTTTTCCATGAAAGTTGGAAAATATTTTCTTTTCCATCTTTGCGTATCAAACACACCCTAAATTCTTTGCTTGTGATCAATCTGATCCACCGTTGAAGGAGTTAACTAAACTGAACTTCTATTTTTCAGAGAATTCATTCCATAAATTTTTTGATATTTTTGCCAATTGACTGCTGAATGTCGGATTGAGTTGACAGATTGAGGAACTAGGACTTCTGCTATGCAATCTGGTGACAGTAGTTCCAGAAGGAGTAGTAATGTTTTTCTCATCATTTGACTACGAAAGCAAGGTCCATGATGCTTGGAAATCATCAGGCATCCTTTCAAGGATTATGAAGAAAAAGCGAGTTTTTAGAGAACCTAGGAAAAATACAGATGTGGAATCTGTGTTGAGAGAATACAAGGAAACAATTGATGCACTATCAACCAGTAATGCTACATCCTGCAACGGTGCAATTCTTTTTGCTGTTGTCGGAGGAAAGATATCAGAAGGTATCAACTTCAGTGATGGAGCAGGCCGGTGCATTGTAATGGTCGGATTGCCCTATCCTAACCCATCGGACATTGAATTGATAGAGAGGGTGAAGCATATTGAGGGACTGGAAGACACACGGTCAAATCAAATTCTCAGCTCTTCTGTTGATGGTGAGCATGGGGATGTTAAAACTGGATTTCACATCCTTAGGTGTTGCAAGGGCCGAGGAAAAGAATACTATGAAAATCTTTGCATGAAAGCCATAAATCAGTCAATAGGTGGGTGCTACTGGGAAACAGTTTCCTGTTGAAAGTCTTTTGTTCTTTTTAATAAATTTGCTTTATTCAAAATCTGCTTTCTCAAGTGTTCAAGCTGTTATTATCCAAATGATTAATTTTGTTCACCATTCAGTAGAACGCATAGGTGCAAGGTGCTTTTATTATTAATACATACATGTTTCTTGCTATAAGTATCCTTCATTATTACTTTATCTAATGTCTAATTATCCTATTCTAGGTAGAGCAATTCGGCATATAAATGACTATGCTGCAATTTTGTTGGTTGATGTGCGTTATGCTTCTGATCCTGCAAAAAGAAGCTTCTCCCACTTCCGATCTGGAAAGCTTCCACAGTGGATCAAAGGTCGTCTTGTTACTACAACTGAGAATTATGGTGAAGTCCACAGGCTGCTGCATCAGTTCTTCAAATTTCACATATCAAAAGGAAGCGCCAGATAGTAAACTTACAGAAACAACAATAATACCAATGTTTATTTTGTCCTCTTTCTTGGTAAAGTTGATTTTTTGTGTTGAAATGGCCATTTTGTATAGGTAGGGAGGACAGAGGGCGTTTTAGAGAGAGAGAGGAGGAGAGAGAGAGAGAATCAGCACTAATTGTATGTTCAAGATAACTCTTAATATTCTGTAGATAGATGAAATATTCACAGAATTACTGTTCCTTTTTGCTATCGCAACGAGTTCTATCATGTTTGATTGTGTTTAAAAGTTACTTTTTCTAAAAAGTTGGATGTTTGTCCAGATGCTTGATATGAATGTGGTACTCTGATAAGCAATGGATAACCCTACCATTAACTTGAAGTAGGTGGGAATAATCAAAATGTTCACCTATTGTCATATTTTTTTTCCAGCGCAAAAGCATAGAGCTTTTATGTGAAGTATTTTGGCCCAAAAAGTGAAATAACTTCCAATAGAACAGTTGGAATGGGTTTACATTAACATCCAAATCCAAATAAAAAATGGCATGAGCAACCACTTGTGAGGTTCTCCACTTGTCCTCTGTTTGGAAAGTGACTGATTTCAATCACCTTGGTCCCTACCTCATGGGAGTGCCAATATAAGGGGCCCAAACACCTCCTTAATATAAATGCTATCAGAATTTATCTTGAATTGCCATTATTTTTTAACTAGGAAAATGAAGAAAATTCCAACAAGAATCATTAGGTATGGTTCATTATTTCTATAGAGATAAATTATGGTCCCCCATTAATCAAATGTCTCTCATAATGGTCCAAAACAGCCACAATATTAGGACTACTCAGCTTTCAGTGACCTGCCAAATATTCTATGCATGCTTTCAGCTCTAAGCCGGCCTTTCATGCGGTGAAACAAACAGATGACATGTTTAGTATGTAATATTATGTTTAGGCAGTACAATTTAGGAGGAGCAGATTAATTCCAAATTCTCTAATTACTTATTCATTTCTTATGGTAAATCCATCTTAAAAGACTTGTAGCCAAATTGTCCCTTTATAGATGGCACATTGCCCCTGTTCTGAAAGAAACCAAAATACCTTATTTATCTAAGTTCTGTGGTGCATACTAATTGAAGCTCTGTAGGGGAAGGAACGACTGATGAACAAGCATCACGGCGCAAAAGTAAGGACACAGATGCTGCTCCAAGAAACCTTTCACAACACCAAAAACTTCTTTTACAAAACATTCCAAAACCTCAAATCATGTTTCTTAAAAGGGTACCAAAAGCTGCCTAAAGCTACTCTTGCCATTCCCATCTCTTTGCCCCAGACCCTGAAACTGCCTAACCTGCATGGTGACCCTAGAGATTTCTCTGATAAAAATAAGAAGCCAGAAGAAAAAACAAAGGGTGAAGAAATATTTAATGGAAGTCCTGAGAGCCTTGCAAATCAAAGGGGGTTAAAGAAGTCAAAAGAAGAGAAGAGCGATCAATACTCTAAAGGCAAACATGTAGACTCCTTTTTTGAGAATGCAGATCCTCTGGCTAAAAAAATGAAAGAATTGGAGATGATGGATGTGAACGATATGGATCATGTGCTGGATATAGAAGAGGTACTTCATTACTATTCTAGGCTTACTTGCCCGGCTTATCAGGACATCGTTGACAAATTTTTCATGGATATGTATACCGAATATTATCTTCCACCACCCTCGGCCAGTGTCCACGGTTCAATGAGGAAACTGGGCTCGGTCAGTGTTCACAGTTCATCAAGGAATCTTGGCCCCATAAAGCTGTAGAAGTGATGCTAAATTCATTCTTCATGCATATGATATGAACCCATGGTTTCTCCCTTGCTTTCCACTTTGTGTGTGTGTGTGTGTGTGCACGCCTGTGCAAGTGTTGTTCATAGAAAATTTTCTTTGGCCAATAACGGAAGTATGTATCTTGAAAGTATCTAGCATGAATTCAATCACTATCCATCCCAGTAATTCTAGGAGGACGTGTTTATCTGACATGAATAATTGAAATGGGTTAGTTGGCAAATATGGATTGGTTATTTATATACACGTGATGGATTTGAAGGCCAACAATCATCTAATACATGATTGACAACTAAGCATGTCACATTTTTATGTCATATAAACATGTCTCCCTAGAATTATTGTATCCATTCTTCTTGTCATTTCAAGATTTCTGATGCCATATGCCTAAGTTGACCAAACTCCAATCCAAATCCAAAGTTGTGTGCATCTTAAATTTCAGTATTGGTATGAGTTATGAGTCTGGGAATGTAGATATGATAATAGCGATATTCAAAAAGATAGACGATGACATAATTCCTGTCCAAGCTAGTAAAGTTTAAAAAGTAATAGCAAAACTGTCTAGATGTCCAAAAAGAGTGAATTTTAGAGCACAATGAGAACACAAGTCCAGATTCAGTCAGGCTGATTTTCAGTTCACTTTTCGGCAATTGAGTCGAACCTGTCCTGTTGGTGCAGTCAGGACCTGGAGATTGGAGAGTTTGTTCATTGTAAGGCCAAAGTCCCTTTGGAAGAGGAAAACATCTGATGCATATGCGCGAACCCAAGTCTCGGTTTCTTCCCCTGCTGTAAGCTGCTGATCAACAAAGAGTAATCCCTTGCCTTGAAGAAGACTGGAGTAGTATATTCTACCAAAACCTGTTCCCGGTCCCTCATAGTCCATCTTCATTCCGGCATCCTTAAACGAGGCAGTGGATAAGTGATTGAAGGAGGATGATGGTGAAGGTGACGATGATGGTGATGATATAGACAATGGCAAGGGTTGGCTTCCATTGCATGTTGATCTCAGAGAGTTGAGGAATTCAGTATCTATAGAGGGATTGGGGTCTTGAGTTCCACTGAAGTTATGAAGGCGGTTGTAAATGAATTTGCAGTGAATTGTTCCGGTGCTGTGGGCACCTGAGACCTCAAACGACAAATGGAAAGCGAAAACAATCATAAATCTCCTCAAACATGAACTGTTTTGACATAGAAGAATGCAAATTCTTTGGCAGACTATAACAGAAAACCGTAGAATTAAGTTCCTAAAGGTATACCTAGTAGACTGACAGTCTCTCTTTGATCAAACCCTCTCGATGCAAATGCCTCAATTATTCCAGAGAGATCATCTAGGGGATTAGGAAGCTCATATGTTGCCACTTCTTGAAAAGAAATCGTACTATCTCTCCTTCCGGTGTACAGAGGGTAGAATGGGCCGCCAGCCTAAAATTTTTTCAAAGATTTTAAATGGAAAAAGATGTCGGGTTTTAAAATGAATAAGGTGGAAAATAACAGAGATGTATACCAGAACGACACTTTCTCTAGCAGCCAAAACAACAATATCAGCACAAGAAACAATTCCCAGGCATGCCTTTTCAAGCTCAGACGGTGTCGATCAGATCATAACCCTTCAAAGATTCATTCGGCGGTGAATCCTTTTCACTGGAAATTCCAGCAGCGGGATCCAGTAGAACTGAAGCATCACACCCCTATTCCAATATTTTATCAGAAGACAAGTTAATCACAATAACCAGCAGAAACCCAAAATATAATTTCATAGAAATGGGATCAGATTTCCCAAGAATTTACAGCCCAACATCAAAATGCATACTGCACCCTATTGAAATCACCGCAGGAAGAAACTATTAGGCAATAAAATATGCATAGAATCAACAAAATATGCCCATCCATTTCACTAAGGGTTGATGTCGAAGTCGAAGGATAAACACTAAATTCAGCAAAGAAACCAAAAATATCTCTCTTCCGCACAATAAACACAAAGGAATCACTGGCAAGCGAAAAGCATCGAGATAAATTACCTCGACGAAGCAATCATGGAAAAACAGCCTCAGAAGCGCCGGGGCGACATTCTGGCGGACATTGAAGAGTTGGCGAACAGTCGTTCGAACAATACTCTCGGCTAAAGGGCAAGATTCATTGTAATAATCGTATCTGAGCGAGCCCTGAAGAGAAGTGTAAGAATGAGTTTCTGAGAGCTTCCTTTCCACCCTGCTTCCTGATGTTGATGGAGCCCCCACAAATGAATGCGAATTAACCAATGAGCCCCTTTTGGTTTCTGCTTTTTGGTTCTTCAAAGAGAACAGGAGGCAGAGTAGAAAAACAAGAAGGCTCAGTTTTCCTGTGAAATCCATGGCTTGATGGCGAATCACTCCAAGACTCTCTCGAGTTGCAGAGCTTAGTTGGAGCGGGAAAGGAAACGATGAAATGACCGAACTGCCCACGGGAACCGAAAGTTTGTTACTTTTTGAACTAACTCATGATTATTGTCAAAAAAAAAAAAAAAACTCATGATTATAAGAAATTATTCTAGCGGTTACATCCAACGGTTGCAAGCCATTTGATCTCAAGTGCTGGAGGAAGTGGTAATTATTCTGCATTTTTTATTTTGTAGAAAATCATAGAATTAGTAAATAATAACTTGAATTGTTTTTAAGAAGAATCAACCTGCTGAGCAATGTGGTGAAATAGTTTAAGGACACGTGGAAGTAAGAAGCAAATAATTTTCTGTTGTGTCCCATTATTCAATTCATATTTGTTATATTTGGAAAAAGATATATTTACGACTTACTCAATTTCTATCCATCCTTTTACGGAGAGATTTTTACTCACATGGAGTATGGGCTCACATGTGTACACGTAGTTTCATGTGTAATAAATACTTATCAAGGAATGTCTCACGCATCATTTTTAATAAACTCAATCAAGTAGAGCATGCAAAAGATACCATAATGTTATTGTGGTTTCTTTTACATAGTATGAGCATCTGGCGCCATAATGGCACACTAGAACAGCCATAAACAAGTTTGCGTTCATGTAGGGTTTTGAGAAACCTCATATGAACATCAACGGTGAAAAGAATGTACCATCAACCCATAAAAACAATGAAAAAGCATCAGAGGTACAATTAAACGGTGAAGAAATATCCGTCTCAGGCATTCAATGGAGAAGAATTACATAGCGGCGAAGCTTTAAAAAGGCATCAGCTGCAAGATTTTCTGTAATTTGTTTAAACGTAAATAAAAAGCAAGGAAGAAAGTAAAACGGGGTCTCCGTCGAACCCCTACACATGCCCAAAATACATCAGACGACGTGCACAATGACCTACAATCATCGAGCAACTGTAGCCTCCACATATTTCGACTTCGGAGCCAAATACACCAGCTAGTAACTCACAAGGTTGTATCAATAAAACAAACCAATTTCCTGATTAGGCAATCAATAATCTGGAGCAATATGCATCCCAACTCTATCTATGTGCATTATTGTATAATAACCACTTAATTGCCCGAAGAGACCAGAACATTGTGCTCCTTTAATCGTCTTTGGAAATGAGCCAAACGATTCTGCAACTGTAAGATACCAGCAGCCTTTTGGGATAGGATTGTGTTCAATCTGGAGACATAATCATCTAGCTGATTCCCTGGTTGATCTGCCTCAACCAATAGATTCATCTCCTGCAAAAGGCCAAAGAAAAAATTTGACCAAAGTGCATAAACTTATCGCCTTATAAATAGCACATCACCACACCCTCCTCAAATCACATTAGCGGCCAGTATTGTGTAACATCATCTGTCTCGTGCCATTCTATAACAGCACCAGATGCCTAGTGCTTGAGCATTTTCAACCTTTAGAGCCCTCAATACTAAGAAACTAAGATTGTATCTACACTTAAGCCCAATCAGTCTACTAGCTATGTGACAGTAATTTGTCGGCTCCAATCCTACTAATGTTCTTGCATTCCAAAAATGGGGGACACAAAAAGATAAAGATCATCACTGACCTCTCGAACAATATCCATTGTCTCCTCCACTTGTTTCCTGTGAGCGTTGACCAGATCTTCTTCTTCCTGAAATCAAATAGCCACAGAAGTCAGGACCTGGACTTGACTCAATTAGTTTGTCATTGTAAGCAATTTCTGTTGCTCCTACCTTTAATAGAGAGTTCAAGTCATCATCGTCAGGCGAGTATTTCATTTCTGTTTTAAGAGGTTCCTTCAACTTCGATTGACCATTGGCACTCCTTGTTTTGTCATCGAAGTTAGAAAAACTGTATGATTCAACTTTTGAGTTTTTCTTCCATGTTGGCTTTTCTTGCTCATAAACCTCTTCATCATATTCTTCCCTATCAGTTTGTTCAGGCCATGAATCACCTGTGTCATCTTCAAATGTTGATGCAGGTGGTAAGACTGATGATAAAGGCTGTGTTGTCGACTCCTTCAGATTTGTGGTTGAGGAGAAAACATCCTTCTTGCTGTTATTCCCTTTTGAAAGGCTCTTCACCCTATAATAAAAAGGTTAGGAGTATAAGAAAGGACTCTAAACGGAAGGAAGAATGTGCCTGACAGAAATTATATCATCAAAGATCAGACTTGCCTATCCGCATATCTTAATGTGTTTAAGGTATGCTCACAGGATCCCGAATTTGGTGAGACGCATGAAATCATCACAGTACGAGAATTTCCAACGAACGAATCCCTCAAGACTTCAGTTAATTTACTGCCTCGAAATGGAATGTGCCCTTGATCATTATCAAGTGCTCTAATGCATTCCTTCAGCGCAAGCAAACTTTTGTTAATCTCCGCTCCTTCCATTCTGCATAATCAGAAAATGCTGACTGACTTAAATTTTTTAGGGGAAAAAAAGGCCAGTTTGTTCGTATCATATCAAATAACATTAGAGAGACCAAAAAGACTACTTTTCTCTCAAATAACAGATAAAGCCAGATAATAATAATTATTATTATAATAATAATAATAATAATGTCTTGCATATAAAGCGACAGTGTTCGCATCCTCAAACACAACAAGACAATGGGGCCGTTTGGCAACCATTTATATTTTAGTTGTTTTATAAATGGATTTAAAATTCAAATTTTTGTATAGGTGTCGTCACCTAATTATGCCATGTGGAGTTAATGATTAAGGGGTTGTTTGAACCTCTTTATTTTTTCCATTTATAAATTCACCTACCATGATTTGACTATTGATTTGACAACTACTCAACAATCACCACACATTTCAAACTTCAATTAAATCTCCACCACTCATTTCCACTCATTATAAATTCCCTTTATAAATTGCAAAAATAAAGAGCTTCAAACAAGCTCTAAAATGATGTGAAAGCTTACATCACATCAAAAATGTGGTTTAATGGTGCGTTGCCTTACGTCCAAACTTTGAAATTTAAATTAGTTGATAAATGGAATTAATTTTTAAGTGGTAGCCAAACAAAAAAAATAATAATAATAAAAATATTTGCATTTGTAGATTTCTATCTTAAGACAAAACAGAGTTTTCCTAGGAAAAAGTAAACAAAAAGATCATACTCTTTGTATACCTTGTCTGCTTATCATTATCAGTAGTATCTGCACCACGTTCGCTTCCAGCAAGGTCTATAAAGGACAGCTTCCCAATAACTCGAGCGGGTTTGGACTCACTGCCATCAGCTGACCTCTTAATGGTAAGCTGAAGAATGGCATGTGAACGAGATGATTCCTCATTTGCACCAGTGGTGCCTGTGCTTCTTGTTGCACTTCCTTTCTCAATAAGGTCCTTAATTGTCTCCACGTCTGACACTTTGTACTCTTGCAAGCCTACAATACAAACTTGTTGCTTCCCATCCTCTCTCATGCAAAGCTTTCTGCATGAACAAAATTTGAAGAATTAGTTGAAATCCATGAAGAGATTAGTATATGGTTGTGGAATGATTTTAGGTGAGAACATCTTACTTCCTATCGCTGAGTAAGTCAAATAGTTTTCCGCCATATATCTCAAAGAAGCTAACAAACAACTGAAACCCTTGATTCCTGTAAGTATGGTGCATGAGCCTCAGGATATCCCTAGAAGCCTTGAGAGGCAGTGGTTTCATCGTATAAGTTTTGCCACTTCCTGAAGAAGTTTCAGAGAGAGAAAAAGATGAGAAAGATGCAAAAGGGAAGCTTCATAATGCCATTATAGTAGTTCAAACAAAGAAGTAAAGAATGACAATCTTGATCTCACAACAAGATGTTAGTATAATAAGTTAAAATAAGACTAATAATGAGAAGAGTTGTATGGTCGTTGAATAAAAATTTCAAAATCCTAGCACACAAGAATCCATCCAAGATAAATCCTACATACTATGAGAAAGTAGGATGAGCAGATGGTATAAAACTCAAGTAGTGTTTCACATATATCTTGTATCACTTGCAGCATAACCAACAAAGTTACATTTGAATCCTACAAGAACCAAAAGTAAGCACTTTCTAAACTTTCCAAAATGACATAAGAGGGCAAATAAAGACCAATCTTGAATTTTTTTAAAACCTCACATGATATAAGAGGTCCATGGAAGCAGCTATTGCACCATATCCAAGACATAAGAGGATAATCAACAAAATCATCAATAGCCTGCCTTCCAAAAAGGGTTATTGACTGGTGCTTAAAAGAGCCACACTGCCTAAGAAAATTCACCAATTCGGGTTTGTTTGCGAATTATTAAGTCAAAAAATTTTCCTCCTCAAATTTCAACTCATACTCTTAAATATTATTTTCACACAGTTAAACAATTTTTCCTCACTTTCAAATCCACACATGCCACCCCTACCAACCAAAAAAGATGATATTTCTCCAGCAAAAATTTCTCACAAACTCAACTATTAATCCATTAAACCAAATGAAGAACAGAAAATTGAACCAGTACTATCCCCTTTAAGAAATTTTGCACGTGGTTTTGATAACAGTGCAAAATGCTAATCCATCTGTCAGGTCTAGGACCTTTCTACTCATCTACAACTTCTTTGTCGTTCTTTGCCATTTTGCCTTGCTTCTCTCTCAGATGCAAACACAAAAGATCACATACAAACTTCACTTCCACATGAAAAAATCAAGCATGTTTTTCCACATTTATCTTAGAAGACTGGCCTCAAGGAAGTATGAATTAATAACTTGAAAAACAGAAGTACATCTCAAGGAGAATGTGATACGTGGAGAACAAAAAAAGAACTGGTGTCTGGTAGTACTCAAATAACAATTAAAAACAACAGTAAGCTTACGACACCATTACATCTGATGATTATACTCGAGCTATTACCTGTTTGCCCATAGGCGAAGCAAGTAGCTTTGGTGCGTTGGAAAATTATTGGAACGATGGTCTTCCACAGTTTCGTGATATACCTAGAGAGTAAGATTAATGAGAATCTAAAACAACAAGGCTATTACAGATTGCAGCCCCAGTCTCCAATCTAGTTTAATCTTGGTTATTACCTCATCATTTGATACTTCCTCATTTAGCACAGCATCAAAGACAAATTCAGATTCTCTACATATTCTGTCAAGTCCACCTGCAGAAATTTAAGTTTCAGAAATATGGAATATTTCATAAAAGGAATTCACACTAAGTTCAAACTCCAAATAATTGTTACCCATCCATTAAATTCTAGGCAGAAGATACCATCATGAGAGGAGACATTTGTTAGATAATCATCGTACAGTGCTTTTGTTGGAGAAAAGTGCAAAGCAGACGGACTCAATAAAACATAAGCCTCTAGCTAATAACTTGAAGCAGCATTATTTATTGTACTGAAAAACAAATAAATCCAAAGACACGTTATGTGTAACAAAGTGAGGGATGATATATTGTTAAACTGTGCACAAAGAAATCAAATAACATTAAGAAAGAGAGTTCCTAAAGATACATAAGTTATAATTGGCAATTAATCAAGATTCAGAAGTGGTGAAATCATCAATCTAGTTATCTGGATTGCAAGGACTAGTAGTCTAATAGGCAAATGCAAAGCATCAATTATAATTAGGAGATGTATCATTAGATAAAAAATTTGCACAAACAGATATAGTCACGAACCTTAAGTTTGGTCTCATGGACCACAAGAGAATTAGAATGCGTTTCTATGATATCTTCCTCATTCTTGGATAACTCCTTTTTGTTTAACGGTCTTTTGCGTACCTGCAACCAATCATCCATTAGTAACTTAAGGTTAAAATCAACATTACACCCTCAGACCTCATGCATTATTCTACAGCATGAAAGTCAACCTCTTGGTGCAAAGTCTGCAGTTGCTAAACTTACCTAGGTTAATATTACCGATAAACAACTATAATATGTAATGATTTTTCAGAAGTAAGATCAGGAGAGAATTACAGCTGCATGTAGTTCCAGGCGGATCCAGAAACAAAAAGGACAAGACTGATTTGAATAGGAAATGGCAGAAGATACCTACCACAACTTTGATCTTTGCAACATTACTGGCTTTCACATTATCAGCTGCAATGCTTTTCATAAGATTGTTCTCTGGCAAACCACGAGCTTTTCCGGTTTGTTTATTGTTACCAAGGTATGTGTCAGAGTCATCAAAGCTTCTCCCCCTTGCAAAATGCATTGAGCCATTATACAGACCAGGAGCCGGCATCTATGTTACATGTACAATCATGGACAGAAAAATTTAGAGAAGCACCCAAAAAAAAAACAAATAGTAAAATGTGTATAAAAATTCTATAAACAACATTGTACCAATTTTCGGAGCATAATCTTGCACATAGAGACACTACCATATCTTAACGAAAGGAAATCACAATGAAAAAAAAAATGATAATAATTTGACATCATACATAAGCCACATTTTAATGAGGCTGGCAGGTAACTAAAGCATAAGTGAACAAAACATAAAATGAAATTGAGGCATACAACAGAACTTCACACGCTGTATATACCCAGTAAAAAAGGGAAAACATGAACCAATACAAAAATCAATTACGAAGAACGCCTGAATACTAATTTATCAATGCAGCCTTATAACTCAAATGACGTCACAGAAGATTCAAGACTTCTGCTAATTCATTCAAAAAATTTATCCAAAATCAGATATTTACCTCAGTAAGTAGCTCAGTGTCGAAAGAATGTAGATCCAAGAGCCCCGGGCTATACTCATTTGGCGAAACCTGCTCCTCCCCATTCTTCCTCTGACTCCGTGAATTTAGTGGCGGCGTCAATGGCTCAGTAAACAAATCCCCGTTTCCACCGTAAGTCCTCTGCGCCTGCACACTCCTATACATCCTCGAGTCCTGAACGCCTCCATTATAGTACCCAAAATCCCAATTTAGAGAAAAATTAATAAAAAATAATAATAATTCAAAATTTAAAAAATTCCATTGTATCATCAGATATTCAGATCTAAGCATACGTATAGTCAACAGAAATCCAAAATCAAGGAAATGCACCTGCACGGGAGGAACTGCATTGTTCGATGACTGCAGGTGCTGAAGACCAGCTGATTGCAGCCATCGGCCATTGGATGAAGTCTCCAGAAAGTTATCGGAGTATTGCCGCTGGTGATGCACCGTCGATGATGCACCAGATCTCTGCCTTCCCACAGCATTCATCTTCTCTCTATTAAACTTGTCCGATCACGAAAACTCCCACTTTTCTCCCCGATATTCCGCAACACAGTCCGATCCTCGCCGTTTCTCTCTCTAAAATGAACAGGATGAAATGGTTATAATAAAGAGAGATAGAGTAAGAGAGAGGTGAAAATGTGAAAGACTTGGTCGGAGAAAAGCTTTGAAGTTCAACGGCTGTGATTCATTCCAACTCAAGTTTATAGGTACACTAAAAAGTTGTAGATTTTAAGGAGAAAGAGAGAGATTACCCCTGAAGCAACGGTAGAAAATAACAGGAATTACAGTAGGGTTTAAAAGGGTTAATTGGGGACAGGTAAAAATTTGAATGTTTTTGAACGGGGAGAGAGCGGCATGAGTGATACGTGTGAGAGATTTTATTGGTTAAAGAAATCGAGAACGGTGATGAGAGGGGCCCGCTTCCATTTGAATTGAGGAGGATGCCATCGGTCGAGTTTCACCCCTGGCCGTTTCACGTGGTGGGGCTGTGTCGTTATTGTACCCATCTCTTTCGGCCACACGTCTTCTACAATAACAATACTAAAAAGAATATAGCATAATATTAATTATTGATATAAATTAAGTATAATTTTCACAAATAACATAATAAGTAATTAATATTATGCCACACCACTTATCAAGTGTTATAACAGAAATAAACGTGTGGTGCTTGATCCAAAAAAGGTAACATGTCAAGTTCGGAGTTTCATATCCTTGAGAACATTTGTTCAAGCCCCTAGTAACATCAATTTGGATTGGAATTTAATGCACATTTGTTTATCATTTTTCTTCTTTTCCATTTTTTTTTAACTTGTATTTGTATTGTATTTGCCCATGTCCTTTGACATTCTTATTCCGAGTCACTAAAGTTTCTGGTTTTTCAAAGAAGCCAAATAAGTTAAAATTAACAATCGAGAATTACGAAGAAAGCGAGAAGGTAAGAAAAGAATGGTAAAAACTAAAAAATTTCACACATCGTCTCCAACCTTTGGTGTTAGATCGGCTGGGTCTCCAACCTTTTTTTTCAACCCGCTGAGTCCACAATCCTTCATTAATTTGCACGTATAGTTCATTTAACAGTTTCCGTCAATTTCACCGTTAACTCCTTGACTAATTTACCATTGTGTCCTTTATCATTTTAAATTAAAAAATAAAATATTTACAGCAAAAGTGCTGCTGTTTCTGGCAACACACAAGGGGAGTCTCTCTCTCATTTTGCTGCTGGAAATGACACATTTAGCTGCCAGAATTGCGGTAAAAGTGTTGCTATTTTAGGCAACAGAGTGGGAAGACTCCCTCTTTTGGATGTCAGATCTCTCTCTCCACTTTTGACTGTCGGATCTAGCATCCCAGGCCGCTGGAAATGGAAGAAAATTGCTGGCGGTAGCAATTTTGCTGCCGTTTTCGCGGCAACAATTTTGCTACCATTTCCAACAACTAAAATGGGGAGAGTCACCCACTGTGCTATCGAAAATGGCACCAAATTGTTGCAATTTCCGGCAGCCCTCCCCTTTTTCTTTTTCTATTTTTTCAATTTTTATATCACTTTTTTTATATTTTTATAAACATTTTTTTAACTTAAAATGATAAGGGACATGATGGTAATTTAGTCAAAGAGTTAACAGTGAAATTGACGTAAACCTTTAAAAAGGACTTCAAATTAATGAAAGGTTGGATACCCAACGAGTTGAAAAATATTAGAGACTCAGCCAATACTAACTCAAAAAGTTAAGGACAATATGTGAAATTAACCCAGACTCAAATGTATGACGTTTGGACAAACTAGAAATGCAATGTAAGATGGGTAAGAATCTATATATATATATATATATATATGTAGAGTTTATCTGGCTCAATTTGATTGTCGGACACAATTAGAAATAATTTTCCTACTTATTGTTTGGCTTCTTTAAAAAACCAACTTACTGACGTCATTATTCTAATATTATATTTTTCCTTATTGTTATATTTTTCCTTTTAATTATTTAATTTAATATTTTTATTTTGAAACTTTATCTACATATTAATTTAATATTTTTATTTTAGAACTCTAACTATATATTATATTTTAGTTATATATATATCATATTTGTCTAATGGATTTCAATTTTACTCTGTCCGATTGTATAATTTCATGATTTTATGTTCTCTTACTGTATTTTATTTTACTTTCTCAGCATAATATGTCCATAAAACGTACGGATGTGAATCATAATAGTCTGAAAATGTACGGGTGTGAAACTAATATCGATTATACTATCGGGTTTTATTGCCTTTAAAAGAAATAAAAAATAATAATTAATAAAAAAATTATTGGTTCAATTATTATAATTTTCCTTTTAATCATTTAATTTAATATTTTTATTTTGGGATTCTATCTACATATTACATTTTTGTTAGATATACCTCACATTTACCTAATAGGTTTAAATTATATAGAAATAGATAATAGATCAATCTTGATTTCAATATTATTTTTCCTTATTATTATATTTTTCCTTTTAATCATTTAATTTAATATTTTTATTTTGGGACTCTATCTATATATTATATTTTGGTTAGATATATCTCATATTTGTCTAATAGATTTTAATTTTACTGTTGGATTGTATAATTTTATCATTTTATGTTCTCCTACTCCATTGTATTTTATTTTATCAGCATAATATGTCCGTGAAATGTACAAGTGTAAAATTAATATAGATTATGCTTATGGATGGCAACGAGGCGGGTAAGGGTCGAGTTTGGATTCCCCCGACCCCGATCTCCTTCCCCACCCCGATCCCCGGTTGAGGCGGGGCAGGGACGGGTCGGGGCGGGATCGGAAAATCCCCGATCCCTACCCCGAATTTTTCTTTACTTTTTTTTTGAGCACATGCATGTGAAATTCTCTATGATTATAGCATTCATTTCCAGTATTGCAACTTGAAATGATACCAAAATTACATAATAATGATATGTAGTTAGTTAAAGTGAACATTAGCCTAAGAAGGCACATGTGTAAGAAAATTATTTACTTTCAATTGTCATTAACCATACACAAGACAAGCCCTATTGGCCCAAGGTATATGCGTCACAAGTATTTGCTTTTATACTGAGTTGGCCTTATTCTACTTTTCTGTGGATCCCATCCTCCCCACCCATATTATCCCACCCCTCCCCTAGCTCCCCTTGTATAAAAAAAAAAAAAAACACTAGTACCAAAAAGAGTTTTTTTTTCCTTTCTTTTTAATAAAGGTAACAAAAACAGTATTTATATCTTTGAAAAAAATATTTCTTTTTTTTTTTAAAGGAAAAAAATATATGTATATATATGATATATTTTTCAGATATATATATCTGAAATATTTTTTCATCATGTATGTGGGCTCATGGCTAAGAATTATTATTATACTATTGTTGTTACTATATAATTATCGTTTTAGTAAAGTGGACTATCCACTTGAAGTAATATATCTCTTGGCACATCTTTTCCGTTTCTACTTCGATTTTTATAATCCATAGATTATAGTGAAAGTGAAATCATTATAAACAGCATTCATAATAGATTGATTCATGGGTGGATTTCGTGGTTACCTCATGTTAAAAATAAATTCTTTAATAACCCTTTAAAAAACTTTTTTTTAAAAAAATTGCGTTCTCTTTGCTGTTTTTAGACTGTTTTCTGTTTTCAAATTTCTAAAACAGTGAAAACGTGTTCTCTTTTATATTTTAAAAAATGCAATTCAAAAAACAATTTCAAAATTTGTAAAGAAAATTAAAAACGACATTTTCTTGTTTTTTATGTTTTCTTTGTTAAAAGTAAAAAACGAGGAAAATGCATTTTTAGATTTTAAACTTTACATTAGTTACATTTAAATCCCAACATTTATTTTTATATTTATTTTAATCCTAAAAAATAGTTTTCTAAAATGGTAAAACGAACACATTTTCATTTTCTTAAAAAAACAACCTCAAAATAAAAAACTCAAAATATATTTGTAAATAAAAACAGAAAACAAAAACACAAAGAGAACACATGCATTTAGTCCTTTTGAGCTTTTCAGTTTAAAATTTTGAAAATACTCAAAACAAGGGAAATGAAATCCTTCTTTTACTTAATATTTACTATTGAAAGACAAGACTCAAAATGAATTCAAAAAATATAAAAAGGCCCGTTCTCTTTACTGTTTTGAGACTGTTTTTAGTTTTCAATTTTGCAAAACACTAAAAATACATTTACTTTCATATTTTCAAAAACAAATTTTGAAAAAACAAGGAATTTTTTAACAAATAAAACATAAAATGATAAAAAGTCGTTTTGAGAGTTTTTAATGAAAACACGGTACTTAAATCAAAACGCGGGAAATGAATTGTTTTGTGAATTTCAATTTCTCTCCCCTCTAATTTTACAACCCTTTGCCTGTCAGCCTCTCTCCCTCAAAAAAAAAAAATCAATTACGACTGCTTCTCCTCTCCATCTTCTGCTCTCTAGGGCAGCCATTGATCTCTCAAAATCCAAAAAAACCAACGCGATAAGTTTCTCTCCCTTTTATTTGTTACTTTAGTATGTAGTATATCGCTTATCTCTCTCTATACACTCACCAGTGTCGTCGGATTGTCAGAACAAGTAGTCTAAATTCATAAATTCAGGGGCAAAAGGTTTTTTTCCTTTTTTTTTTTTTAAAATAGTCATGCTTGATGTTTTTTGCAACAATGGCAACTTGCGTTGAGGAAGACGACACGGCTAGTAAAGTAGAGTGCACTTGAACCACAAATTTCCACAAGCAATTGCTATTCTTTTCTCTTTTTTTATTTCTATTATTACAATTACTTAGAGCACTATTTTTTCTTCTATATTATACAATAAAGCATTTTTTCTTAGTTTAAGTACAAGATCCCATGTCTCTGTCTCTCATCTCCCTAGCCCATAAATTTATTTCTTTCTTGTTTATTTTTTTCCCTTTTGGTAATTAGAGTTTATTTTTATGTGTTTTCCATGAATAAGGATTTGATGATAATATAATTTTACTTTATTTTGTATTTTTAAGGACATTTTTTTGTTTTATAATATTATCTTTTCTAATTTAATTTGTGCATACCTAGAGTTCGAAGGCTCCAAGAGCATGCTTTAAATAGACTGTTTAGAGAGTATTCATCAGAAAACATGATATTTGATGATGTGGTAGAGTCTATTCTAAGTCAAGAACCCATACATTTTGATGCAAGTCAAACAACTCAGATGGGACAAGTTAGAGATCAAATTTCTTCCGAAATGTGGAATGACTACTCAAGAAGGCATTGATAACTCGTTATATTTATGTTATTAAATGATTTCCAACTTTTTTTTTCATTTAATCCATTGGCATTTAATTATGAATGTCATGGAATAACTGTTTATTGAATTACTTGGTATAATTTTATCGTTTACAATCACAATATTTCATAATTTTTCAATCACGTATTTGAAATTTTACTCATGTGTCATATGTTTCTGAAGTTAGTTTATTTATTTATTTATTTTTGTATTTTTTCCTTAGAACAAACTATAGCAAAATTTTATATTTTAATCTTGGTAATGATACATTACAACAAAATAATTTTTTTAGGGATAAAACAAAATTATTTAATTTACTTAACAAGCAGATAACTTCACAAAATGTTAAACAGAACATGTTTTCCAGTTTTGTATTTCTTAAAACAGTTTTCCAAAATGACAAAGTAAACGCATTTTCGGAAATTTGAAACCAAGCACTCAAAACAGAAAATTGAAAATGGATTGAAAACCTCAAAATAGAAAACTCAAAATATATTTTTAAATAAAAACAGAAAACAAAAACACAAAGATAACACATGCATTTAGTCCTTTTGAGCTTTTCAGTTAAAAATTTTGAAAATACTCAAAACAAGGTAAATGAAATCCTTCTTTTACTTAATATTTACTATTGAAAGACAAGACTCAAAATGAATTCAAAAAATATAAACAAAACAGACTCTTAGTGTTTCGACTATAAATTGTCAAGTTTTGACAACTCCTTCTATCATATTATTCTAACTACGCCCCTAAAGTGATTGATTCTAATATAATAGTTTAACAAGCATTTAAAGTGTGTTTAATTGGTATCATTTTTCATTGAAATGTCATGTTTATAGAATTTTAGTGGTACAAACTTTTACACATTTTGACTTATTTTTTATGCAACAACAGTATGTTTTTTGTATCAAATGCACCCTCAATCATTCTTCTTGCAACAGCTCAATATTTCTCCAATATGTTAGCTAATCCTTTAAAAGTACACAGTAATACCAAATCAATACTAGTCACACAAGAAATAGTGGCATAACCAGTCTAAAAAGAGATGGGCTCAACCTGTCAACTAGTTAAGAGGGAACAATAGATCAGAGTTCAAAAGTATGAAGCAATGCCTCACCAACAAACTTGAGTTTAGCATTTCACCATCCACAGCGACAAATAGTTGACACCTCACAAGTTCATCACCTCAAACTATAATTTTTTACTTTTCAACAAAACGTAACCAATCAAAACGTATCACATGGCAGAAGTTCAACAAATAAACATTAGTTAAAACGAGGCCATTTATAATTGATTGTCAAACAAACCCCATGTATTTTTTATCGCATTTTTATTTGATTTTCCTTTTTTTTAAAGGTTTTATTTGATTCCTGTTAGTAAAATAAATTAGGGTCGTTTTACTGAGACCGCGAATTTTGATTGATGCAACACGGGTCAATTACTTCAAATGTTCTCAAATTTTTTATTTTATTTTATTTTATTTTTTATTTTTTATTTTTTTGAGAGAAAGGGCCACAACATTTACTTATGATTACATCCTTAATATTTCTTTCACTCAATTATTATTTGTAATCTCATGTTAATAACAAGTTTTTGTTTATACAGACAGTCTTAATTTAAAAATTTCTTTCTATAGACGTCAAAAGACTATCAACAACAATGTTAAATAATAAGTAAACAATAATAATAACATTTATGAAAGTGTTAAATATGCTTCTAATTTTGAACCATATATCAACATAATATTGGATTAGATGTAAACAATTTTATGAGGACCAAGTATATATGTTGTTTATTAAAAAGATTAATTATAAAATAAAATTGTAAGAAAAAAAAAAGAAAGTTGAGAACGTAATTAATTGTAGTACAAAACATAATTAAAGACCCTTTCGTTGAGTTAAAATATGGTGCCAGAAACGAAGTGTGAATATAATTGATCAATAAAATATTTGTTTTCAGTAATAAAATATATTTACAAATTAGAATGATTTGACTAATTCGCCCGCCTTTGACGAAAGTGAGTTGTACAGGGAGGCAGATTAATGGTGGACCCCACTTGCACTAGCAAGGAGATGCAGATCTTTGACCAATGTAAGGGTAATTCACCCTCTATCTCCCTAAATTTTCAATTTTCATTCAATTTTATCCACATTCTTTTTTCAGCCTATTATTAGATCTCCAATCTTTAATTCCCACCCCCCCAAAAAAGGATCGCTACTCTTTAATTAATTATCACATTTTGTCTTTTATTCATGATTTCAGTCCACTTTCATGGTTAACTAATCTTAAAATGACAAATTGACCATCCACATTCTAAATAAGGAAATGAGAAAAAGGGTCAAAATTACCCCAAAAAAGAGGGAAAAGAGATTCGTGGTGATTTTGGTGGTGGTGTTCTTCTTGTGATTGGGGAGTCACAACTCGCTTGTAGTTGTGTGAGATGAGTTGTGACTTGTCGAAGTGGTTTTGTGACTCATCGGATGTTGGTGTTCTCGTGACTTGTTAGATATGAGTTGTGACTCATTAAAGATAAGCTGCGACTCACTAACAATTGTGACTCGGTTGACTGAGCTTTTTATAACCGACCTCATGATTTTTGACATCTTGATTTTTGGGAGAAAAAGCATATGTATACCCTTTTTGTGAAAAGTGCTAAAGTTTTGTTGGTATTTGTATATAGTCCCATCTAAGTATCATTTGAGTCCAATCACGTTATCAATATATTATAGTGGGCTTTGTTGGATTCTGTTGCCTAATTATTGTGGAGGTTTGACAATTGAGAAATTTGAATTGACAATGAGATTTTTCACAATGGAGATATGTATCTATCATTTAATGAATTTTGGAAGTGTTGGATTCAAAAGTTAGGCTTCTAATACGTAGGGAATCATTTATTGATGTGGAGGCAAAAAAGGTGAATGTTAACGTGGACTATGAGATAGTTTCGTACTGGCAATGCATCTGAAGGCACTACTACCTAATGATAAAGATGGTGATATCGTGCCCTCACGGGCAGAGTAGAGTGGTAAAATATGAGGCTTAACCATTTCAACACTATGGAGGATTGTGGGTTCGAATCCCATTGAGAGAATGCGAACTACAAAATGTCCAGGTCAAAATGTGTATAAGCTGTGATTGTGTCCAGATTTACCCAAATGGCGAACCAATGAGAAGGCTGTCCTTTCCCAAGACTTAGGGCGAAGCCTAGATACTTGGGTTATTAAAAAGAAAAAAAAAGCTACTGCCAACCATATTTGTCACCTTTGGTTGTTATTAAAAAGAAAAAAAAAAAAGCTACTGCCATCCAATATTTGTCACCTTTGGTTGCCATCCAAAGGTGACAACCATTGGGTGGTAGTGGCTTTTTTTTTTCCCAAATTTTCTTTTGGCAAGGGATGATGAATATGAAATTGGAACGCATTAGAGTTTTTTTTTGCTATTTTCAAGGTTTTGCCATTTTTCCCCTTTCTCATTTTTGTCCTTTATTTATTTAGAATTTTGAGGGCAAATTTGTCATTTTAAAATGAGTTAACGATGAAAATTGACTGAAACCATGAAAATGGAAGAAATGTTAATTAATGAAAAGTCGAGAACCTAGCAAGTTTAAGAGAGAATGTAGACAAAATTGTCTTAATGTTGAGAGATTAGGGAGTTATAGTATAAATTACCCCCGTGGCATTACACTCTGGTTTGGGTTTTCAAACAGGCCCATTAGAGCCCATAATGAAATGGACTTTTCTGGTTGGGTTTTTAAAGAGATAAACGGGCCTTTTGAGAACCATACAACACGGCAGAATCGGAAAGTAGATGAATGTTTTTGGGTTTTGGTTTGTTTGAATTCTGAGCCAAGTTTATGCGAATGAATGAAAGTTAAAGGCTGGAAGTGAATAGTAGAAATATGAAATAATAATACTATTCTTTCTTATTAGGTCATTCATCGGGTTACTTTTGTTAGAGGTTTATATATACATAGAGTGTTGAAGTATCCCACGTTGGAATGAAAGAGAAGTTGTGACTACTTTATTAATGTGAATTGTAAAGACTTTATAAAAAGAAATAAAGTTATATATATATCCTCTGGGTCTAGTTGACCAATAATAACATATATATTTTTTTATTTCGGTTAGTCAATGGATGTGTGATCAACACAAAATTATCCAAAAGTTGTCTGGATTGAGACAATTATAACCAATATTTTGAGTCTATAAAAGGGACACAAAGCGGCAGAGTTAATCATTCGATTTTGAATGATTTTGTATTGCTCCTTCTTGTTCCTGTTTTTCACCCTTGCGAAGCAAAAAAAAAAAAATCCACTTTCACATTCTCTAAGGTTTGGAATTGAAGTGCTTGAATTTTGGGTTACAGATTACTGAATCGTGGTAGTAAAACACTCGTCGAACTATAAGCATAAAGAGTAGGGGTGCAATTTTGCTATAGGATATAGTTTATCTAGCCTTAGATTGTAGTCAATGTTCTGTTCTGTTTCTTTTTTGTTATTTATCTTTTTGTTGATTTTTATCTGCATTCACTTACGTAGTTATATTGTTTATAACAATTTTGTAGGAGTATATATGTCTTTTTACTATCTGCACGTGGCGTGCTAACAAAGGCCCCATGTTGCATTTTTAGAAAAGGTTGCAAGTTATTGGGACGGCAAATGGACAGATTGTATCATTATATATACCATAAACATGCGCCATATGCCCATGTTGGCCTAACAAGCTCCTTTATTTTATATGTATAGATAAATCTTTTGGTACATAAGAAAATTTTTAACAAAATCTCCCACTGGCGTGTATGGAGCATACGACATATATTTCATATAGAATAAGAGTATTTCAAATACACATAGTGTGTATTTATAGACGACACATGGGGATGGGAGGTTCTATACTTCTATTACGAAACCTTCGAAAAGTTTTAGAAAGGAACTTATTGTACATATATAGGTCTACAAAAAGTGCGTGAAATCATAATTTCACTTCCCATGTCGTGAACTGAAAAATAAAGAGAAAATAAAAAGATAAAATTATAGCATGTAGCATTGTCCTTCATGTACAATTTTTACTTCGTTTGAACAAGCTTCATTTCCTATCAAGTGACACATTTTTTACGTCCTGCATTTTAACACGACCGTTAGCAAATTCTTTTCATATATATACACACACACACATATGTATATAATACAAACAACACATGTCAATTATATTTAAAATAATCTCTCGCCAGATGTATGGCGGGAATATTCTGCAATACGCACATATAGCGGGGATTATTAGAGAAACTCAAATACACTAGGCCCCCGTATGTGGGGGCCACATAGTTGTCTCAGATATCTCCCTCTATGTGTGTGTATAGCGGGATATCTGTCCACCATACATCTAACGGGAGATCATTACTGCCAATCATATCACCATAATAATACTCTGATTTTTTAAAAATAGTCGCAAAGAAGTGAAGTGATCATTCAACTTGAATTCTTAACAATCAAAACATCTATTTCAAAAACATGTACGAGGTGCATGGCAGATCCTTACAATGATTAATAGACTAATTATCAATTAATTCAAAAACAAAACACGAATAATTATCTAACCTAATTCCACCAGCTCCAAAAATAACAAACCCATCTCTTTATGTTATTTTCATATACCTATTTTCTAATTTGCCCACAACTTGGGGGAAGTTAGAGAAGACCTTAACAACTCTAGATTGGCAAGTTCTACCTAATACAAATGAGTTAATTTGTTCGATCTAACCAGATTCTTCTCTTTGTAAAGCGGGGTCGTATAAACTATAATGATTACAAAAATTATAAATTTATTCATTTAAAATTAAAATTAGTATATTTATTTATCATAAAAAACCAATCATGTACTCGATGATTTGTGACCACGATCTAGCTCAGGAATCAGTTCAAGCAAAAATTTTTACTTTTTACGACGAGCATAGACATGAGTTGGCTGAACTATCGAAGTTTCGCCACCTTTGATAAAGATAAATGCCATATATTATTGAAAAGGTGCATTATTTTTATTTCTTCTAATTAGCACCATGTATCCCAACTTTCATCACACTAATCCTAGGCCTTCAGAATCCCGCCATTAAAATCTTAAAGGAGGTAAATCGTGAGATATGTCTCAACTGGGCACAGATTTCCAACACCAACTTGTACACTAGTACGCACAAGGGGCCCTACTCCAAATGGATTTGTTCTTGTTGCTCCCGGGAGTCGAACCCTACCCTGCTGCTAGTAAGCAAGACTTGTGCTGATTGTTTCTCCCAGTTAAGCTATGTCCAGGGGCAAATGTGCATTATTATTCCTCAAGAGAAATTTGAGGAACATATTATGATTTTGGTTGATGAGATTTGGTGGTTAAAACTTCACATGCATAGTTGCATATAGTACATATTAGTAGTTAATCCATCCCAGATGTATTATTTGTATATATAAGGTGTATAAAATTTATACACATATATCCCTGAATCTACGCACACTTTTTTGTCATTTCAAGAAAGATGATATTAGAAGTATTTAAGTAAATATAAAAAGTGTGTATACAAATTTTGTGCACTTTATATGTACAAATAGCATTTTCAATCCATTACTCTTAGCCCCAAATGAAAAATTGAGGCTGGCATAAGTTTTTTTTTTTACCATTTCTTAAAGTATATAATCAGCTTAAACACTTTTTCCCATAATTTTTTTAAATAATTCTCACTATGCGTTTTGTCAAAATCACTTTCCTAGTGAATGCTCACGTGAACGTTGCCATCTCAAACCGCACATACCCCTAATTTCCCTCCTCTCATCTCTTCTCTCATAACCAAAAAAAAAAAAAAAGAAGAAGATCGGTTGGGTCTCTCACCTTTGTTTCGACCTCCTGGGAGGGTGGAGAGGGTTGGGAGTTTTCTTTTTTTTTTTTTTAATTATTTTTAATATTTTAAATCTTTTGTTTTTAAAATTAAAAATTTAAGGGGGTATAACAGTTATTTTAATAGAAAGTTAACGTATTGACGGAATCTATTAAAAAGAACATTTCGTGAGAATTCATGAAGGGTTGGGGACCGAGAGGTCGAAAAAAAGTTATGGACTCAATCAATTCTTAACTCAAAGGTTGATGGCGGTTTATATAATTAACCCTATAAATAAATATTTAGAACCTAAACAAAGCCATAGCAACCTAACAAGTTGAACTTGCTACGGTAGCGCTTGCCGTCCTCTGAAAGCTAATTTTACTAAATAAATTATCACTTTTTAAACTACGAAAACATTTTAAATGTTCTTTTTTTTTTTTGCACTCAAAAAATTCCATTTCCATTAATTGCCTGACTAGTGACTCCAGTACAAGAGCATTAACAATAAAAGGTGGTGGTGTATCCACCCAAGTCTGAGATAGATTACAAGCCAAAGAATGCCTAGCAAATTCATTGACCACCTTGTTGGCATTTCTCGAGATAGCATAAAACTGATAGTCATCGAACCCTTGACACAAAGACGTAATTCGCACCATTAACGGACCCTCAGAAGCTCTGGTTTCAGGCTCTTTTAGCACCTTGATTACATTCACTGCATCCGATTCCAAAATCACTCTAGACCACCGCAGCTCAACCGCGAGTTGTACTTCACGTAATATTGCCATACACTCTGCATGAAAAGGTGACATATCTCCAAAAAGACGAGTCACAATTTTTTTTTTAAAGTTTTTAACAGACTCTTTAATTTAACATTTTAATTTAAATAGGGACTTTGATTATTCTCATTCTTGAATTTTTACAAATTATGTTTGATTCTATTTGTAATTAACGTTTTAAATATAAGCGAGGCGGAATAATAAATATGTTTTCTAAAAATATGTTCTTAAAAAAATCACAAAGATGTCCTTTTATTCAAATCCAGTTTGTGTAGAACGGTATTACGACTTACGAATGCCCCTAGGGGCACAACTGAATTGGCAACGACGGTGGGAGGAAAAATACATAGTTGAGAGACATCAAGGGTTCTAATCTTAAGGAGACTCTTAGTGGAAGACAGTGAAAACGCACACCAACCCTGGTCAATCTAGGCACACTTCGCTATTTACCTCATACACTAAGGCCTGAGAGCCGATAGGTGTAGATGCTTGTGATGGTGCGTAACCAAAAAATAAAAAAATTAATGCATGGCACGTGATGTGCAGGCTTGCCTCCAACCAGAAAACATCAAAAGTCACGTGACCAACACACTAACTTCTTTGGACAATCTTCCCCTCTTAATTCACTTCCATTTTCGAACGTGACACATTTTTTCTATCTCCACTCCACATCCCAAAGAAAATAAAATAAACAGAAAAAAGCTGTTTACTCCCCAAACATTGCTTTCTTATTATATAGTCATTGTAAAAGAGCATTTTAATTAGAGTTGTTTCTTTTTTAAGTATAATTCCAGAGATATTGTGTGTCTCTATTATAAAGATACTTGGTTTATATGTCACATTTTCCTCCATTGATTTTGTTTACATGGCATGAGCTCACACATGCAAGTCCTCTTTTTATATAAAAAATAATGTATGAGTTTTTAGTGCCATATGTATAGCACTAGTTCAATTTTATGAGTTTTTGTGTACACAAAAGAAGGTGTCTTTTGATCATCTCAGTTTTTTCTCCATCTAAAAATAAAAAAGAATTGTTTTTCATAAGTTGCGTTCATTTATAAAAAATCTTTATATGTCAAGTACATCATAAGAGTATATATTATTTCTTTTTATCTTTAAACGTGTCAAATACTCCACTCAAACTTTTATGGGATTCAAATGGGTATTTGAATTCAGGATTATCTTTCTTTGTTGTTTCATGTTGTTTGGACATTTTGTGACTTAACATTTTCTATCTCTCCTTCTATCATATTGTAAATCGTGATTTTCTAAGAAAAAATAAAAACCCAGAAGGCCTATGAATTTCTAACATAGGGTTAAGATGTACATTGACAATTTTTATTAGGTTGTTTAATACCCGCTAATATTTTTGTGGTTGTTTGATTCTCATTATTGAGTGTAAATTATAAAGAAATCTCTCTCTCTCTACACACACACACATATAAAAGAGAAACATTTTTAGACAATTTTGCCCCAACACACTTGTTCTCATTCCTCATTTGTCCTTATTCTCAAGCATCACACTATGAGTTGTAATATTAACCACAATCATTTTGCCCTCATGAGTTTTTTTATATTGTTATTTTCGAATTATTTTTTATTGATGATAAATTTAGATTAATACATATGCATCATACCCTTTGTAAAAATTTGTTTTTCAATTTAGCCTCCCTTATAATGGTTATAAATTATTATTTATATTAGTTAACCTTAAATTTTATATTAATTAGTAGCTTTCCACTTTTTAACCCATAATCGTAGAAATAAAACAATATATCACTAGATATAGATAAAAACTATTAATTCATAAAATTAACTAAAAGTTATGAATCACGTGCACGTGTTTGATACTAGTTATAATGAAAAGAGAGATATAATGAATGGTAAAAATTTAAAACAATGTGTGATTGTAAATAGTTATCAACTCAAGAGTTAGGCGAAGTAATTTGAAAATTTATCATCAGATAATTTTGAGTGAATACTTCTTTTACCATTTTCCAGCACAGCAACACCAAAAAGTTTTTTTTTTTTAAAGGAAAAAGAAAAGCTCATTTTTGAGAAAGACACCCACGAATACATGGAACCATTTGCTGGCCAAGAATATTTCCTGAAAAAAATAGAGCCTACCTATATACCAGAAAAGGAATTTGACAGCTCAGCGGCTTGAAGTAGAGGTAACTGGTAACTGTAACCAGCAGTTTACAACTGGGCCCCGCCGGCGTTTGACTCGCTCGCTTCGGCTGCAAGCCACAGGCCGCCGCCAAGTGGATCTCTGTTTTGCTTGCCCATATTTTGTGCTTTTCCTCATGCACCTTGTTCCTCTGTCCAAAACAAACCGAATGAACGGAAAATTAAAGTATGCCTCCTACCAATTTTGATATGGTGATATCGGGTTTTTATAATACATTCGATGTCTGCCGTGCCTTTTTATCACTAAGTTATTTAATATGGACATAACCTTATATGCGGATCTATGAGTTTACATACAAATTAGATGACAAGAAGTCTAGAAGACGTCACATATATTGTTAGGTGTCTCCGGATCAAATTGTAGACTAGTACATCGTCTAGATGTAGGAGTTTGTGTTAGAGACAGTCTATTCCTCCCACTACTGAGTATTGACTACACTAACTTTTTTTAATTCTCTCTCATATTTTCTTAAAATTGACCAATAAGAACTAGATAATGTCCCACTAATCCTAAATTTTTCTAAAGAATCAATTTTCCTTGTTAGGCGTAATACCACTAATTTCCCCATGTGCATAAGTTTGTAAAGCAACGATTATAATTAGAGGTCATGTGGACCCGAAATTATGATGAAAAATTTTCAATAAATAGATTTGCAATTTTAAATTTAAAGTGAAAATACGGGAAATTTGGACATGTATTAACGATAACAACAGATTTGTCTCCCGCGTTTTTCACTGCCACTCCCTGAAAGAGCCGGACTACCTCGTACTGGATAAGCCTATTCACTGTTACGAAATTGCCCTTCATCTCCCGCCATATCTCCATAACTACCCCACAAAATACACCCATACCCAAGCCCCTTTTTGTCAATTTCGATTCTTATAGTTACGGAGTCCGTTACAGTATAACGTGGCTGAGCAAACTTGGCACTCCACCTGTTCACAAGATTCTCCTCTCTCTCCCCCTCTAACAGACCCACTATCTCTCTCTATCTCTATAAATACTGTATGTATAGGTTGGATGTGTAATAAATTAGGGGACAGATCGATGAACTTCTTTAATGATGATAGGATTCAATTAATTTTCATTAGCATTCATTTCAATTAAAGGGATTCCTATATTCTTGCCTTGATTTTGTTTATTCCGCTCTCTTTCCGTTTGATAGAACAGCTTCTTTTAGCTCTTCAATGCGATTAATCTTTTTTGGGTTAACTTTGAGTCGCATTGGGGCAAGAATTCTTGAATCTGTTCTTTAACCTATAACCTTCAAGGATTAAAGGCAGAGGAACAGAAAATCAGAAAAGGGGGGTGAAAATGTTTGACGGGTTGTTGAAAAGCAAGTTCCATTCCAAATGGTAATAACGATTTGATTGTTTTCTGGGTTGTCTTGATGAATGTTAGGGTTTCTTTTTGGGGTTAATTTTTAATTTTTAATTTTTTTTTGAATAGCAAATCGGCGATCAAGATGACTAAAACTCGGATTGAGATGATCCGCAGGAAGAGAAATGCAATGCAGAAGTATTTGAGGAATGATATTGCTGATCTGCTTAAAAAGGGATTGGATATTAATGCCTACGGCAGGGTGAGTGAATTCATTTATCCCTCCTTTTCTTTTTCCGAATATTGATTTCTTGAATATTGAATCATTTTTCTTTGTATTGATTCGTATGCAAGCATACTCTAAATGGATGCAGGAACCTTAATTCTTTCTTGAATATATAAATTTGGGGTGAAAAGTGAAAATTAGATTGCTACATATCTCCTTGTCTAATGAAACAGAGGATATATGAATCCTTGTTATTCTGTTTGGATTATTGGATGCAGCCTGGTTATGAGTTGGAATCTTGTTTTTGAACTATTTTAACAGTAAGATGCGCATTTGTTATTCTTGTTGTGATGCGTAGTCCCCTTTTTATATGGCAACAGGCGGAAGGATTTCTGGTTGAGTTGAACCTTTCGAGCTGCTACGATTTGGTTGAGAAATTTTCTGCTTTTATCTCCAGCCATCTTGCAGCCATGGATAAAGAAAGGTATTAAAGTCATTGTGGCTAATCAACCGCAACAGAGTAAGCAATAGTCTAGTAGAATTCTGGTGTATGAGAGGAGCATAGTCTTGTAGTGTTTTTTGGGTTCAGGGTGGTAGTGTCTGTTTGCAAGTCTCAGAAGATCTCTCTATAACCCGACTTTTTCCTTATTCACAGGGAATGTCCTGAAGAATGCAGGGAAGCTGTGTCATCTTTGATGCTTGCAGCAGCAAGATTTGCTGACTTGCCAGAATTGCGGGAGCTGAGAACTATATTTTCTGAGAGATACGGGAATTCACTAGATGCTTACGTTAATAAAGAGGTACTCAGGATGCAATTTCTTGTTCTTCTTGTCGGATTGGTTATCTCTGTTCTTTTCTCTTACTCAGAAACTGAAATTTTGATTTCTTATATTTAGTTTGTTGAGAAGTTGAAGGCGGCGCTTCCATCCAAGGATATGAAGCTTCAATTGATGCTAGATATAGCAGCGGTATCAGGCTTAAAATGGGATCCAAAAGCATTGGAAAATAAGCTTTATAATCCACCTGCCTGTATCCAAGTAGGGAATCTATAACCTTATAAACCGGCTTCATTTCCTTTAACCCATTCTGTCTGATAAATAAAATCTTAAACAGGACTATAGTTTCTTGTTGGCTAAACTTTTGATTCTTTTGCAGGATGTCACCAAGGAAAGCAATGGTAGTGAGTACAATCTTCATAACAGCATGAATGGTTCAACTGAAAAGAACGTCATCAAGGACAATAAGAACCTGAGAGAACGTACTGTGCCTGAGAGAAAAGATGTGCGTTCATCATATGGAGGAAAGGAAGCTACAAAAGATGAACGCAGATTACCTACAAGAAGGGAAAGTGCAGCGACTCAAAGTGACCACACAGTTCGTCCAGCCACTGAGACTCCAGTTTTAACTCCTACAAAGGATATTCAGGCGGATGCTATTGAAAAGCATGAGAAGCAGAATAAACCAGATACTACGAAAGGTACTTCTGAGGAAAACGTGAAGAATGGAAAACCTTCGAACTACAAATTGATTCCTCCTCCTTATACCAAATCAGAAAATGACAGAGAAAAGAACCGCGGTCATGATGATTCAGTTGGCAATGCTAAGCCGAAGCCCAAATCAGTCAGGAGGAGACACGGTAGACCTGCATCAGCTCGTGAGAATTTTGGTGGTCCTGAAAGTAATGAAAATGTAAATCAAGACAACGCAAGCCATGGGCAAAGAGTTTTAAAATTCTTAGACAATGAAAATCAAGATGAGGAAGAAAGAATGATGGACAAGCTTTTATTCCACTATAGTCGAAAAAAGGCACCTCAGGACATAGGCAACCCGGCCTCAGTTCTTAAGCCGCCCCCTCAGCTTGCCACTGTGGAGAAATGCAAAACCACAAAACATGGATATAAAGAAGCTCCAAACAGAGCGTCTTCGCTTCCTGTTGAATCAGCAAGTCCAACCAAGAATTCAAGAAGACATACTCGTACCTTGTCCCTCCAGCCTGAACCGCTGGGATCAAACAAGCACGTGCATCCTAAGCTGCCCGACTATGACGATTTTGTTGCTAGACTTGCAGCATTTCGAGAAACTTGAGGACACCGGCATATTAGAAGCAGATAACGGCCTTCATTCTTCATCAGTTGATACATTGATATATTCTTTTTTCAGGATTTTAAAGCGTGGTTCATACTTTTTACTCATTAGGTGTGTCATTGATAGGAAGCACATTAGTTTGTTATAGATAAAAATTCTTCCTTTACTTCTGGCTGTATCATAAACCATTTGTTGTCTGTATGCCTGCGCATCATATATTCCATTAACATATAGAAATTCTTTGTGCTACTCATCAAGTATGACTTTGTACTTTCTTGGTTTTTATCACTTTATTTGATTGGAGTCATTGTCCCTTATTTTCTATGTACTATATGCTGCTGATACCAGTAGTTACTTTTGATAAATGTAAAGTGAGTTGCGCTGGCACGACCCAACTTACATCTCGAATACACTTGGAATGCCAAAAATGGAATGACTCGCTACTCTCACTCGCTTTACACTTAGAATGGTCGACCCAGAGAAGTCGAAAAGCTTCAAACGTAACTTTCTATTACTTGTGGATGCAGCTTTGTTGGAAAGTAAGTGCATGGTTGAGAAAATGGTGTTGCTGTGGAGCTTGTGGCTTAATTCGACAGATGTGTAGCATCAAATTTAGAGTAACGGGTGCCTGCAAGTCACATTGAATCCTTCAGATGTACGAGAATTCATCTAATGACACGTATCTTGATTCTTACGAATCATATTTTCTTGAATTGAAACATTCATTTGCAAGTGTTGCAAATCTATGCAAACATTATTTGCTGGATGCCCAGAGTCCCAATTTGCTAACTCATGTGGGGGAGAAAAAGAGCCATATGTGGTAGTCACATGCTAAGCTTAGAATCCCACTTTTCCTTTTAGCGTCAAAAGTTGGTTATGGAATTTTAAAAAGGGTCTCCATTTGTTTCACCTTTTTCTTCTTTTACCTGTCAGTTAACAATTTTCTTTCATCTATCATTTCAGTTATGATTTTATTTTGTTTTTAAGTTACTGAATTCAAATATTTGCAACAATTTTGTTAGTTGACCTGTATCTATTAGTTCCACTAGAGAAAAATAGTCAGTGCTTCAATCATTTACTAGTTTACATTTCAAAAACTACACAAATTATGTCGCTATTCTGTTACCAAATCGATTGTTACGGTGATAGTGATTAAATAGTCAATCCCCTAACTACTTAATTTAATAGGTGTTTGATATTCATTACCCTCTCCTTCGTAATTTTATTGATCTCTAATCTGACAACTACACACACTACCTCATATTTGAAAAACACACTGCATTTTTATCGCTCATTTTACCTCATTATAATATGGAAAAACAAACACTACTTAAATTTAATCAATCAATTCATTTTTTTTCCTTTTTGGGTTTGGTTTGAATAAAAATGAACTCCCGTCATACGAGTGTCGGGATTAAGAAGGTAAATAGAATAGTCAAAAATTAATGCAAAATAAAATTGAGATGCGTTAATTAAACTTTTAACTACAAGTAACCAAATCGATATAAACTTAAAAGCTAGTGGACTTGCATGTAAATATCGGTTGTGCGGTGCCGCGCCGGATGCTGAAATGGTTAGAAATGGCACAGTGGTAAATAACGCCGAATTACTTTCTTCCTCACCATCTTGGGCCTTGACTGTAACTTCTTCACTACAGTAGATAGATAGCGGTAGCTTACGTTGTCAATTCTAGTCCTTGTGTAGTGAAACGACTTCGTACTTTGCCCCCGTAAGCGAAGCTTCATCTTGACTCTTTGTTTTATTGGTTATTCTCCCAAACAGGGAAAAGTAGAGAAAAGCAATTTCTCCTCTCTTCGGTCGCTCCGATTGAAATTGAAAATTCCGATCCAAATTCGAGCCAAATCTCCATCCTCCCAATTCTGCAACTGCAAGCACCGTGGTGCGCGTTTGTGTGTAATTTTGTTGTGGAATTTTAGTGGGGAAGGCCGATGGGCTGCACGCAATCTAAGATCGAGAACGAGGAAACTGTAAATCGATGCAAGGAACGGAAACAGCACATGGAACGGGCTGTTACGGCCCGTAACAAGTTTGCGGCGGCTCACACGGCCCACGCGATGTCGTTGAAGAACACTGGGGCCGCCCTAAGTGATTATGCTCACGGAGAAGTTGTATATCCCAGCGGCGGCGACGGGGGTGGTGGTGGTAGTGATGCCGCCCTTCCCCCGCCATTTCCCGCTTATGATAATTTTCCTCCCCCTCCCCCTCCCTTGCCCGAGGGGTTCAATCCGACTTCTTCGCCACTTCAGCGGGCGTCTACCGTTCCTGAATTCCGGACTGAATTGAAACACTCCAACTCTATTATCGAGGAGGAGAATGAAGAGGATATGGAAAATGAAAGTGTCCACAGTTTGAAGCATCGCAGCAGTAAGAGTGGTGGACGGGGTGGTGTGGGGGGAAGGGGTGGACTTTCACATAAGGAGTTTACCGAGGATGAGGTCCTGCAAAAGCCGCCTTCGCCGAGATCGGAAGAGCGTGAGCGGGAGCGGGAGCAACCGGTCCCTCCTCCTCCCCCGGAGAATAAAGGGATGTCATGGGATTATTTCTTTTCGACAGAGGATGTGCCAGGAACGACCTTGGCCGACGTGGAGGATGAAAGATACAAGATAGAGGAAATTGAGCGGAAAGTGAGAGAAGACAGAGCTAGGAAAAGTGCTATGGATGATGAAGGTGATGGAGGGCGGAGAGTTGAGAAGGTTGAGGCGACACCTGAAGCGATGGAAAGCACAGTAAATCTTCCATCTCAGCCTCCTCAGAGTCAAGCAGCACTGGTACCAAAGGTGGCCAAGAGGGTGAAAATGGGGGCTCCAGTTGAAGGGAAAACGAAAGGCGGGCCAAGTGGTACTAACTTGTTGCAGATATTTGTGGATCTTGATGATTGCTTTCTCCAGGCTTGTGAGAGTGCTCATGATGTTTCCAGATTGCTTGAGGCAACCCGCTTGCATTATCACTCAAATTTCGCAGATAAAAAAGGTACAATTTTACTCTTATGGTTTTTAATGCAGTTGGAACTATAAATATTTGATATTCATTTGAATTGCATTATAATATTTTTGGAGTAAACATTTATCTTCTGTGCGTGTTCAATACAAGTAGTTTGCTGATCAAGTCAAATTAGTATACTTTCTAACTGGTAGTTCTTTCACCTTAGTCATTGTATTTCTGCAACGAGTGTATAATATTAGATAAAAGCAAATCTGGTTGATTATCTAGAAAGTTTGTTTTCTGTGTTCTCAGACGGCGCGTAAATTTGGGAAAAAATATTTTTTAGCTTGTTAAAAAAAAAAATTATATATAAAGTTATATATAAAAAAAATTATAACTGGTAGTTCTTTCACCCTTTCGGCCCAGCTCTCCAATAGTGCCTGGCTCCGCCATTGGTTCTCAGTATTTGAATGATGCATCTGCGGATGACTATTATGGAAAAAAGTTGTATGGAAAATAGCACTGCCCTTGCAAAGAAATAAACGTGGGAAAAACAAAAATGCTTCTGGGTGCAACTTTGAATTGGCTTTGTTCGAAACTTGATCTTGGCTGTAGGAGCATTTTTTTAGTTCTAGGGTTAAGTGGCTGTGGATTATCCATGTGGATGAATACTACAGCGTTTTGTCCGCAGGGCACATTGATCATTCTGCAAGGGTCATGCGAGTAATCACTTGGAATAGGTCCTTCAAAGGTTTACAAAATAATGCTGATGGAGTTGATGACTTTGATTCCGAAGAGCACGAGACTCATGCAACAGTGTTGGACAAGATGCTGGCATGGGAGAAAAAGCTTTATGATGAAGTTAAGGTATGCGACTTAGTAATTTTTGTTGCCTGCTTAACGTGTCATATATGTATTCTGCAAATGCTCAACAGTTGTTTTATTTTGCACTCTTACATAATCTTTATAAAATATGTTAACGTTTATTCATTGAAAGTACAAAATTATCACTTTATCTTTATCTTTCGTTATTGTATACACAATGAGGTGCTTGACTTCATAATACTGTTTGTTAAATTGGATGTGGCGCTCAATGCCCCGATTTTTGTCTATTTTTCTGACAATCATCCAAATCTTTACGTGGTGCATTCTTTGGAGGTCCTGCTAAAGATTGGCCTCTAGATTAGATGTGCATGCTCTATTTTTGTCTACTTAAGGACTTTATTTGACAACATACTCCACACCTTGTCAAAGAAAGATGCTTTTGAGCTCCATTTAAAACTTAGCGAAACATGCCAGAATATTCTAGAGTTTAGAACTCAAACGAATAATCTGGTCAGGGTAGGACTTTGCGACAGAGATAAAATAGGATGATATTGGGAGTTTGAATCAAGTTATTTCTTCATGCCATGGAAGTGGTAATGTAAGTTGGGGGTTTTGATGGTAGCATCCTGGTTTCTTATTTTGGTAGTTGGTAACGATGATAAAAGGATCTAGTTTAAGTTGCTGCTTATTAATCTGGTCAAAGCAAACATCATTTCCTTTCACAAACCATTTTTATGTAAAAACAGAATCTAGTGAAAGCAATCCACATATTTCATAGGACGCACGTGTATTGCACAAATCTCCACCATTCATTTCCACAAAAAAGGGGGGGGGAAGAAAACCATTTCTACTTTTAAAATAGAAATGGTTTGTATGACGACTTGATGAGCCATCAACCATGTACACCTTTGTCTTCTGCCAAGGTATACCTATGTTATAGCTCGTTCTGCATTCAACAAACAAATATTTGAAATTTCCTTCTGCATTTGGTAATCAAATTTCAATTAATAGTGAGCAATATTGACTTCTTTTTGGAGACAGAAGAAAGTAGCAAACAATTATCTGATTCTTTACCATTATCGGTTACAGTATTTGTCTCTGCAATGTATCACTTTCCCTTGCTGAGAATATTTTGGTGGCTTTGGTGCCACAGGCAGGTGAGCAAATGAAACTCGAATATCAGAAGAAGGTTGCTGCATTGAATAAGTTGAAGAAACATGGCTCGAATACGGAGGCCTTAGAGAGGATGAAAGCAGCAGTTAGTCATTTGCATACCAGATACATCGTTGACATGCAATCCATGGATTCAACTGTTTCAGAGATCAACTCTCTACGTGATAATCAACTGTATCCAAAGCTTGTTATCCTTGTTGATGCGTAAGTTCTTATGCTGTTGATATGAGAAACAGCTTTCTGATTTCTATCTGTTGAGGATTTCTTGCTTTCATCAGCATTTGTTGTGATCAAAACACTCAAGGGTGGTATCCATCTTAACCTCTCCATTAAAATACGTATTCTGTGGTTGTATGTTTGATATGCAATATCAGACAGAACTTAACCATAAAATGAACAAGATTTTGACACATCTTTCTTCCTTATTAGCATCGACAACTGTCTAATGCACCATTTGGACATGCCAGAGTATTCCAATTTGATACCATTAATTTATCTTTCTTATCTTACATATGCATGAGCTGCCAGGTTTCATTCTTCTTGCCAGTTCAACGATCAGTTATCTTGTGTTTTCCATTCCCCCAATTTGCAACAAACTGCAAATTTGATTTTTGAGCTATGGCATTTTACCACAATTGCTCTGGACTGTTATATGGTTTATGGTTAAGGCTATGTTAAGATCACCTCCTATAAATGCTTGCACTGATAAATGTTCATTTTTTATCTGTTGCCATTAGCATTGGAATTTCTTGGGCACCGTAGACGTTAGTTTCTCTTGTGCCATATTGAATGTGCCTTTTAGAATATCAGAATTTCTGAGTTTTACACGTGCTTGTCTACTTGTTCTCTTGTATTGTCCATTCTCATCTATAAACTACCATTTACTTACTCTTCTTCGTTTTTTTTTTTTTTTAAAAAAAACGAATCACAGGATGGCTGTAATGTGGGAGACAATGAGACTGTATCATGAAAAACAGTCTAAGATAGTGCAAGCCTTGCGGCACTTGGACATTTCTCAATCTCCTAAAGAAACAACTGACCACCACCATGAGCGCACTCGGCAACTATGTGGGGTTGTTCAGGAGTGGCAATCCCATTTCAGTGAACTTATGTCTCAGCAGAAAGAATACATTAAAGCTCTCAACAGTTGGTTGAAATTAAATCTCATTCCTATAGATACAAATTTGAAGGAGAAAGTTTCTTCTCCCCGTGGGACCCAAAATCCACCTATACAGACACTCTTGCTTGCCTGGCATGATTACCTCGAGAAAATTCCTGATGGGCCAACGAAAGCCACTATTAATAACTTTGCTGCTGTGATAGAGAATATATGGCAGTACCAGAAAGAGGAGTTGGATCTAAGAAACAGATGTGCAGAGTCCAGGAAGGAGCTTATGAAAAAGACCCGAGAATTCGAGAATTGGTATAACAAATTTATGCAGAGGAGAACCTCACTTGATGAAATGGACCCAGACCGGGGACACGACAAGGATTTTATTGCCGATCGGCAGCAAGTTGTCGAAGCAGCAAAACTGAAATTGAAAGGCGACGAGGAAGCCTACCAAAAGCAATGCGTTCAGGTTAGAGAGAAGTCTCTGATGAGTCTGAAAAGCAATTTACCAGGACTTTTCCAGGCAATATCAGATTTTTCTCTTGCTTGTTCTGATATGTATAGCAACTTGAGGACCATATCACATTCACAAAGCCGAAGCCACGACTGATAACTGAGACGTGATTTTCATCGTCTGGGATATTTGGTAAATTATTTTCAATCTTTTTGAATAAATTCCACTTTGTTGTATCTCTATGTGATATAGCGAAAGGAATTGTTAAATTTTACATACATATTTCTTGCATATATAGCAAATGATTTAAGATTGTGAGGTTATTTGTTGTTTCATAATATGTTAATTTATTGTGAAAGCCTTGTTTGATTTGAATATATGAGCATCAAGAGGACTTCTTGTAGCCTTTTGTGTTGGTATGTTCTTGTAGGCATAACGTGATTTTTAGCCAGATATTTTCTGTTCTGTTTTGAGCCTCATTTTGCAAATCATTTCCATTGGGCTGTAAACTCCTTGTTTTGCTGCAAATGTTGAAGGCAGTTGGGCAATCGAAAAGAGTTGTTCATAAATATTTGATAACCTAGTATTCATCTAGCAAGCAACAAGTTATATATGGTGAAAATAGCACTGTTGGTGCTTGGCATGATATTAAGGTGATGATAAGTCGGACAAATGATAAGTTGAACAAAACGGGTCATTTATTTATGTATTTAATTTCACATATCATTTAATGTCACATTGATTGCCATCTAGGCTACTGTTGTATAATATTATTCAAACTATTACAGCAAAACAAATTTTAAAAAGTAAATTCCGATGGCAAAACTCAATAAAAAGAACATTAAACATGCATAATGTAATGAGATTATCAAAAATTTATATAGTTAACGAAAAAATCACTGATCATAAGTTATAATAACTCATTACCAATTCGGTACACTGCAGCCTTAAAAATCTATTTTACCGAAAAAATAAAAGAAATGAAGTCAAACAATTCCTAACCTAATAATAAATAAATTGATATATTTACTATCTTTACTTATTTCAATTTGTCATCAATTTATACTACCTAAATATATAAAGAAATAGATAAATTATTTAAGAGTTATCAAAAATAAAGAAATAAATATATTATTTTATGGAGAATTTTTTTTACGTGGGCTCGAATATTTTTCAGATGCATATAGTTGCATGTGACCCTTAAAATGTCAGATTATATATATCATTAATTAATCAATGTACCAATTGTTTATCTATTGTAACTTCAGTTTTTTTTATTACAACTTAATTTTATTCATAGTGACTTTGTCAACCTTGTATGACATAGCTGTATGGTGATGCTGAATTTGTTATACCGTCATAGACACATTTTACACGTTCAAGGTGCCCTTATGAAAATAGAGTAAACATTGTTATATGACTATTTTTGATCACCCATCATACGACTGAAGGGATTATCCCACAGAACATATACTTAGTGGGTGATAATTAGATAGTTCATGTGTGAGACAACTCACATGTGACAGATCGGAAGAGTTGTCCAATTATCACTCGCTAAGTGTATGTCTTGCGGGATACGGGTGATCAATTTTAGTTATACTAGTTTAACACCCGTGCATGGAAAACCATCCGGAATTTGAATTTGTTTATGGATAAGCAAATATTTTGTATATATGTTTGCTGAAAACAATGAAACGTGATTATGCATCAAGTGAAAAAATATCAATTACAAACTATAAAAAATAAAGATTCGGGTAAATAGAAGTTACACAGAGCTAGCAAATCAATGGTGGATATGAAATATCAGAAAATAACAATGTTGTAAAATTGACATTCATAAATTGATATTCATATGCAATATTACAAAACGCGGAGAAATTGATATTATATTCATATAAATTAATATTCATATGCAATATTTTATATGAATTCTAAAATATTAAAATGGAAATACGAATTAAAACCAATTTAATTGCTTTCAAATAATACTTTGATGAAATAAGAAACGTCCTCACCCTTTATTATTAATGAACAGTAGATCTAGACTAAATGGTAATTTTTGAATACCGGATCAGCGTAAAACACAACAATACCGGTCACATGTAAATCAAAGATAATAAAAATGTTTAACAAAGCCGCAAGAATTCATTAGCAACGAACAGATCAATGTCGTTTGATGTTTGAATTTTGATCCATGGAAGTCAATTAGGAGCAACACTTGATAAGAACATCAAATATAGTACATAATAAGGAATTAATGACGAAAGCATTGATTAAATAGTTAAAAACAAAATTAAAAGCAATAGAATCGATTTTGAAATTTAATAGATATTTCATTGCTCATAATAGGAAGTTTGAAAATTGGTTACGCGATTATAAATACATAATAAGTCAGTCCCAAACACAGAAATTATAGAAAAAGTGACATTTTCCTAAAGCAAGTAAAATTAACAACACTAATAGTAGAGATTAATGCCAACACACGGGGTGTAATAATCTTCTAATCTATTATATAATATGTCCTCAAATAGATAATCCCAAAATCACAAGAAAAGGTGAGATAAAGTAGCCAAAAGTGAAATAAGATAACACAAACTTTTCAGTCAAACAAACATGCACCAGAAAACTAATCAATAATAATATTTACTTATCTAGTACTAATCATCACACTGGCAAACCAGTCCGTGCAAAACACTAATCCAGTTAGAAACCAACATCTCCAATACCTATTATAACAGAACTTAGAAATCGATACATTTATTCTACATGAAAGGAGCAGTAACCAGCACACTCATCGAAGTAGAGGGCCTGAATTGTCGTTCCAGAATTCTTTCGGTAAACACTTACAATGCGTTTGGCAACTCACCCGGATTATAATCTGCCACACGACATCATTTAATTAATTTCACTCTTTTCAAAAAGTCAAAAAGTAAAAGTCAAGCCGTAATCTTTTACTTTTTACAAAAAAAACCAATAAAATAATACCAGGTAGTATATTATAATCCAAATTATACTTCGGATAGTTGCCAAACACTTTGTTAGCATTTGATCTTGCATGACTTGCTGCAGGAGTGGTGAACTGAACGTCTCATTGCCCTCTTCATCACAGTATCTCATGAGGAGAGTTTTCATAGGAGATGTCACCTCATTGTAGCTTATACAGAATCTTACTCAGCAACAACCATTTGGTTGTTCATTTCACCATCGTCATCACCCAAATTGATAGCATGCTTTTTTTTTTTTTTTTTT
>CAVNYN010281213.1:0-47321 GCA_963692815.1 Nyctanthes arbor-tristis | reverse complement strand
TCCATAGAGGTTTGGTGCTGAGGAAGGATTTTTCTAAGTTTGACTGCTATTATCTTACTCCAAATGGGAGGAAACTGAGAGCCTCTACCGAAGTTGCAGCATTTCTGAAAGAAAATCCTGATTTCAAGCATCTGTCTGTCTCAGATTTCAGTTTCACTGTCCCAAAGGTTATGTTGGACACTGTTCCTAATGTTGTGGCGAAGGTCGAAACAAAGACAGAACCGGTAGAAATAAAGACAGAAGCAAAGGCTGAAACAGAAGCAAAGACAGAAACAGATGCTGAAATGAAGGTGGAAGCAAGTGGTGGCAGTAAATGAAAAATTTTACCATCATAACAATGCTAATCACTGATTATGAAGAAATTACCCTGTTTTACTTAGATATGGATTCGCACCTCTTTATGTTGTCTCTTGTTGCTTCAGTAATGTAATAAATTGCACATTTATCATCACTAGTATAGCTTCTCCTTTGCTTGTTGATATTATGTCTGTGTTTGGAATTAGTTCTTCCCAGATAAGCAAACTCCATATCATGTAGGACACAGTGGAAAATGCCCGTATATCAAAATGGCTATGATGGTTTTTTCATGCCTTTGATAATATATGCTGTTTCTGGAACTGTGATTGCAAGGGAGTGCAACTGGCTAGCTGTGGTGCTTGAATTAGTCTTTAGTGATAAACATGAATAAACACTATATATTTAGGGGCAACGACAGGCTTGTTTTATGCAAAGACTAGTGCTTTATTCATACACATGCTAGAATTATTCTTAACACTCACTGTAATTTCTAAATGGTTTCTTAGTCTTACTACATGAAATGCTGCATGTATTAACTCTTGGTGTGCCAAATGCATCTGCCTTCAAATTGTATGTTTTCCTGACATGAATGTAGCCTTGTTTCTCGAATTTATTTATTTATTATTATTATTTTTAAATAACAATATGTTTTTGTTGATTGAAGTTTGAGGTCATTCTTCTATTTTTCGCTTTGCAAGTAACAGTATTGTGCATTTTTTTTTCCTGGGCATAAAATAAGCTGATCAATTCTGCATCAGTCTCTCTCATTGTTAGTTAATTGTGTAATGTGGTGCTTTGGTAAATACGCATTCCTGTGTGTGAACGAATGCTATTTTAAGCTCTTATACTATATTCTTTTATCAAATCTGCAAAATTTAAGATGCCTGAAGGGATCAAGCTGTCGATAGCTTTGAGTGGAGTATGTTATCTTCTTGAGTGAAGAGGGATCTGGTTTCACGCAGCTTTGAGTTTATTCAGAAACTAATACAGTGCTAGGTGGGGCTTGATGCTTGTGCAAAGGTGTTGTTTCTCTGTAGAAGTGTCCTCTTTTAGTCTTTTTGCTGTTTCTTTCTCTCTCTCTTTTTTAGAACAGTTGCTGATGGATTCCTGGGGGCATCAATAGATGAAGAGAATTTTGCAAAATGACAGTTAGGTTAGAATTTTTAAGTTTTCACTAAGAGTATTAATTTTCCAGAAGTATTTATTAAGTTTATCAAGCAGTTAAGTAAAAAAGGGACACACCATTTTAGTTGGCCAGAAACCTCTATAGTTGGTAACCTGTTTTCCTTTGCCTAGTTACTTCAAGGCAGTAGCCTAGCTTATTTTGATTTATTGATTTTACTTTTTGCATTTTCAGGTTATAAGAAGTGTCACTTCTGATTCACATATTTTGTTAGATCGGAAGAGCGTGCACCTGTGAGAGCCAGGTCTTAAGACATTCCTTTTTCCTTTTTCAATTTCTGGATACATATTCAGAGCCAGTTTACGAGACAGTTCAAGAAAATGAAAGACGGGCTAGAAGCAAGGTGCAGATTTATTATTTTACAGTTTTAGTATATGCTTATACCACCCACATTGATTGTTATTTTGCGCTGTCTTAGTATGTGTGATACCGGCTTTGTTCCATGAAACAGAGGATCCCAATATGTATTGCATGTAAAATGGAATTTCAAATTGACTAAATTGTAGCTAGGGAAACAAGATCTTTATCTTTTTTAGCTTGTCAGGTTCGGTTCCTTCTTCATTGTTTTAAGTGCAGTTCTCTATCATTTCCTTGTTCATGCTTATCACGCATTAAATTGAATTTTCTGCTCATGCACATGCTTCTGAATTTATACTCCATGTTCTCTAATATTATATGCTTCAGATGACAGTTTTTAGTCTGTAGGTTCGCCACTGTGCACTGTCTTTAAAATTTGAAATGTGGCTGATTTATGTGATGATAGTTGCAATTTGTCATGGCTCTTTGGCATTTGGAAGACTGAAGCTTTTCATGTGGTTAATTTTTTTCCTTAAGTAGTTAAATGTTAGCCTCAAAATAGAGTTATTTTGGAAAGGCATACTTGTAAATGAACCTCCAGCAAAGAAAAACTGAAAGCAAACATAATTGATGGCACCTTCACAAGAAGACTGTTCCTCAGATTTTGGTTGAAATAACATTCTCCGTATATTTAGAATATTATGCTGCTAAGATGCATGTTGTTGGAGCTTCTTCATTTTCGTCTCTCTCAATGTCAATGAAGTCAAAGAGGCGAGCATATTGATTGTTAGTGTGAATAACTTCACAAATGCAAGGTACTTCAAGGTGCTGTGCACTTTTTTATGGATGATGGTGCAATACATTGGTCCATTTGATGTTCTATCATATAGTTGATCATTCAGTGGATGATATTGTGGGAGATAATAACCCAATAAAATACCTTAATTATAGAGCCTTGCCATATGTCAGAGCTACTTGATGGTAAACTTACTATTATGGGATTATTGATTCATGATTATGGTAACAACTATTCAACTAATAAACTGATTCTCTAATTTTATGGATGTTGAATGTCGACATTTTTGTTAATTGATGTGCGGACCTAGCAAAATTATATAAAGTCCAGGAAAGATCAATTTGATGGGAATTATTAGTTTCCTTTTCTCATCAAGGTTTTAGCCCATTTATAGAAAGAGAAATATGAACTCTAATCTGCATGGTACATAGCAGTGAGAATCTTGTGAAAGCCATCGTAAAAGCAGACTTATGTCCCTCCAAAACAGTGTATTCTTCTCTGCACATTCTCATAGCCATGCAAGGTCTTGACTATCACTGCTGTTATGATACCAGCTATTGCAAATCTTGAAAAAATAATGAGTAACTTTCAAGATCTGCTTCATCGAGGTGTCAGATTTTACTCATTAGGCATATTTGACATAAGCAAACTTTTGGTTATTGCATGTAATGTGTGTTACATTTTTACCCGCACGGCATATTTTCTGTTTCATGTTTTAGGAGTTGTGTTCATCACAACCTCTTTGAGATGTGATCTTCAATTTTTGGAACTCGGAAAAACTTGTATATTTAGGAATCATATTATTTTGACAAGCGTTCTCTGTTTTCTTCTTTGTTTTGGTCATCACTTGGAAGGTTTTAGTTAGATACACGCCTCTGCACTTTTGATGACTTTTTTATTTTTATTTTTTTCGGCTGTTGCCTGTTATTTTTTATTTGCATTTCATTTACATTTACTGCAGCTATTTAGCGTGCTTAGATATTTTCCCCCTTTTTTTGATATCAGGTGGATGATTCGTTTCACTGCATGGTGACAACTTTGAGTGGCTCATGCTAATTCAGGAATTTCATAGAATGCTTGCTGCTTGCATATGAGCTGTCCCTTCATTTCATCATAAAGCTCTTTCAATTACATTCTTCAGTGGTCCATTACATTCTCAGTTTCTGAACTCGTAGTGAGTTGCTGACTTGGGGGCTCTATTCCTTGATTACTTCAAGGATTTTCCGGTCATTACTTGCAGTTCCTTGTACTTGCCTCATTCCTTTAGTGCCGAAAGTGCCAAATTCCTTGAATTTGGTCAATAACCACTCAAATTGTTCTTCTTCTTGTTTATTCTTAAATTCCTTTTTCTTATTTTATTATTGTGTAAATTGTGAATTAATCAGAAATTTTTGCCACATAAAGGCAACAGAATGGAAGAATCGAAATTGCTCTCCCGGTATAAGAAGCAGTGGCAGTTTGTCAAAAGTTAGGGGTGCATATGTGGCGGTTAAATTGTAAATTTTGATAAAAATAAAGGGTATAGTATATTTAATAATAATAATAATGGACATTTTAAAACTATTTTTAAAATCGTATTCGATAACGGAATTTTCAGTAGATTTAATTAATAAATAAATGTTGACAAATCATCTTTTTGTCTAACGTATTCTCCGATTTTTTGGTATGCTGATTGTTGCTAAGTATCAATACTGGTGCATAATATTGTTCATTCACGTTCAATTGTACCAACCTATGCTTATTGGCAAGGAAATTAAGTACTAAGATGGAGAAGAATGCGAATTCTTGTTTTTTGATCTATATATGCATAAATCATGGGGGAAAAATGGTACATTTTAACTTGCGCTGGCAACAAGTGGGATAAGTAATTTTAAGGCAACAACTTTACCTCATTCTGGTTTGGTGATTTTGTACAATATCCGTGCAATATATATAAAAGGACAAACACAAATAAAAACCCTGCGTTTTAAGCGCACAAAACTTTGATTTTCACAAAACTTTGAAGAAAATCAAGAGGGGGGAAAAGAAAAGAAAAAATCACCATCCCAGTGATTAATATGAGAATCTTCAGCTTAATCACTCTCAAGTTTCCCATGTGTAAATGAACTAGACTAAGATTTTCTGTACACTGATATGAATCAGGATGTTGTATGCGGTACTATATCTCAGCTGATATTTACACATTTCCAGTACCTCAAAAATGTAGCAGAAAATAAGGAAGGCATCGGTGAATTCCAACGGATGCATACATACCTGGATTACAGAATTTCTCGATTAGAAACTAAAGATATAGTACAAGTTGAGAAGCTCTCCATTGTAAACCGCAGGAGTTAGAAGTGAATAGAACAACACTTGGTTGGTGTATGTCTTCTGGTAAATGTTAGCTGAACCTATTGTTAGGAATCCTCCGCCTATGGCAGCTAGTCAGGGTTGGTATACTCGAGCAACATATGTGGTGACCTGTAAATCTTCACCAATGTCCAGTAAAGGACCTCTTCGACTCCAAGCTCACCTTCTGCTCGTGCAGCATATATATCCTCACATATGGCTATCAGCCTGGAGAAACAAAATTAAAACTCCTTAAAATCCTATAAGAAACAAAAATGATTGATCTTCTACTGTACTGAACTGGAACAACCATTGTATAGTGTCTTTATCTGGTGATTGTCCATAAAGGTATTTCCACCAACAGCAGACCTCTCATTTTGGTGTAAGAATGGGACTTGTTAATTATGCTTACATGTATCTGTATATGTTATGATTTACAAGAAAAAAATCACCATTTTGTTATATAGCAAAGCTATCCGAATACTGACTATAATTATATTGGAAGATAACCAGAATATAATTTACATGAAATTAATTTGATAATTAAATTTAAAATTAGTACTGAAAACAATAAAATATCATCCAAAGAATAATAAAACTGATTAATGTACAGGCTATTATATTTGTCTGTTCTATTTATAAAAATAAAATTTAAGCAAGAGACAGCATTCTTGAATTTTACTAATTGAATTTGAATCCTATTATATTTTCGAAAGTACTATTTTTTAAAATGAACGTCTTAATATAATAAACTATTAAATGCAATTTAAATGTATTAAAATTAAATTTCTAATGTTTTCAGCTTAAGGGTACACTTCAAGCTAAGTAGAAGCGTTCTGTGTGAATGATCAGAAAGTTTGAAGTCTCATCAAGGAGATTGAGAAGAACACATTAATGTAAAAAGAGCATGATGTAATTTCTCTTGCATTTCATGTTGAATGACCCCCTTATGCAACAGTCTTAACTTGTGACAGGTGAGTGCTCCACTGCAACTCAACACTAGGTGATTCGTTTTTACTTCAAAAACCCCGCACATATAATTTTTAACTATTCATCTGAAAACTTGAATTATTTAAGAGGAAGAGAACCAATCAAATTAACACTTGGAAAGAAGCATGTTGCATTGGTCTCAATTTCAGTCTCCTCCCATTTTAGTCCTCCATTTTTCCTAATATATTCCACTCTCCCTGTGATTTTATTTCCCCTGAGTGAGCATATTTAGAAGCTGCCGCTGTTAACTTGACGAAATGCAACATCTTCAATTGCTTAAAAACAAGTTGCAATACTTGCCTTTTCGAATTAAAATGAGTAAAAGAAAAAAAATGATCGTATATGCTTGGAATAAGAAAAGTGAAAAGTTCGATGATCCATACTTGAGGAACAAATGTGTATTTAGCAAATAACCTGCTTGTAAATAACCAATATTGCATAAAGTTCACCAACGAAAGTCTGCTGAACCTGCAATATTTTGATCACGGGCTGACCCACTTGGTTAAATACGGGTACTTTATGGGGGTGGGCCTCAGTCAGGTAGGGTCGGGTCAGTTTTAGGCAGCTTGAAAACCACCCGACTTGCTTGGTTTGACAAATTAAGGGCACGAAACCGATCCAAGTTGGTTTTGGGTCAGGTCTGACCTTAATCTTTCAATTTTTTTCAATTTTTTTGGGCCTCAACCCGACCGAAACTGGTCGGTTAGGGTCGGGCTGTCAGTTGGGCTCAGTTTGTCAGGCCCAATGCCCACTCCTACTACTATACACTTGTATATCAATATTCATTTTTAGAAAAAGGAAAAATGGAGAAGAAAAAATTGTTTATCCAAGTTGGATCAAGATATCAACTTTACCTGTCACATGAAGGAAGATTCTCATATGGTATTCTCATTCGTAAGTCAGAACATTGAAGTCTGATAAACCGGCCAACAGCTAGCACGAATGTGATGTATAGACCCCAAATGCTGAATTTGCTAAGAGTCTCACCAAGAAATCCTTCTGGAATGGTTTTCATGAATTAAGAACTTAAATTGATATCCTTACTTTGTCTCATCCAAATAAAATAAGATAACAAATTTTTCCATGAAATACTTACGTGGAGTTTCCTCCGACACAAATATAGCCATGGGCCCGGAGAATGATTCACAGCCATTAGCATGAAAAGACTTGACATCATGGAAGGACCACCATTCAGAACCCTCATGGTGTAAAATTAGATCTGCACTGACATCATTTACCTGTAGATAACAGATAATTGACTTAGCTATTTTTAGTTTGTTGCATCTTATAGTTAAATAGCAGTACTATGCTCTAACTAAACTTAGAAGAAAAAAAAGATGCTGCATATCTTCACCACAAAATAAATTTTATGGAATTGATTGGTGAAATACAGGAACATGAGGATTTATGGCCCACATTATTGACATAAACCATCTTGTTTTAATTCACAGGTTCATTTTTAGAACCACCGAGTGCTTCATTTTCACTTGGTAGTGCAAGATTATCAAGTAAAAATTTTCAAAGATGTACAAGATCCAATATGGAAGGGGAGAAAGGGAAGATAAACAAATATAGAACCCCTAAATAGATTAATGAAGTAACATCTCTATTGTTCACCTAACCATGAAAAGCAAAATACTAAAACCAATTGATCTCAAAAAAGAAAAAAGGGAAAGGGATCTCGCTTGGTGAACTTCACTAACAAATTTATTGAACCATCACATGGGACATATTACATTTAGAACAATTCATTATAAATACATCCACCCACTTACAAGGATTAAGGGAAATATAGTGCAGAAGACAAATTGGTAAACAGGGGAATGGTGAAGGAGATGTTGCGTAAAATTCGTTGTGCATGGGTAGGAGAGAGGAAGGGAATGAGGAGAAGTGGTTAATACGCTGGAGGTAGGTCGACTAGACGCTCAGCGGTAAGAAGCTAGTGTAAAGACTTGGTGTTACCGCAGAAACTGGGATAGCGATAGGATGATATTAGTAGATGTAGATGAAGGGAGAACATCTTTTTATTTTGTACGTCAAACCAGAAAATTCTGTAACCTTCTAAAAAATATGTTTGAATATAATGAATATCTTCCCAATAGCTAGAAACTCTGAGAATGTTTACTTGGTACCGATTACTATACTTACATACATGTATCATATAAAGTAAACACAATATATGCACCTCTTCTATTATAAAATCATATCTATTGCACTCCTATCTAGATCATACTGCCAGGTCAAAATAAAGCATTTCAGCAGGAACCTATTTTAGCTAGAATGCCCGGTAATATATTTAATTTGCCACAATGCTAAAATAAAGGTGAACGAATTCTTTCTATGGTTCCCCGACCTGTTTGAACGAAGCCTATATGTCCAATTAAGTGTAACCTAAAGTATTGACTGGTAACATGGGGTATTTGTTCTTCTCCGCCATAGCAATCTTTACTTTCGTACAGGCAAAATTTCACTAGAAAACCTGATAGGGCCTTTCTGTTTGGTGCCTCGGTAAAGAAAACATGAATCAAACATGGTGGTACAGCAGAACCATAAACATATAACATGACACAGTTAACATCCACCGTTGAAATGATTAAAAATAACAACACAGTAATGTCTCACTACAGCCTGGATTAGCTTCTTTTAGAATCAGACTAGAAATTAAGAGAAAAGAGATAAGTAGAAGAATCGGGGACATACCGCCTGCTCAAAAGGCCTAACTTCTCCAGAACCAGTAACCCGGAAATACCTTGGCAAAATATTATTTACTCTAAAGCTGCTGATGGAACCATTCAGAACTCCTTCAACTTCTGATGGCTTAGGAAGATCTGATGGATCAACAGTTCTTTCATATTTCACGGTTTCCTTGCCTTTTGGTCTGTCTCTTGTCAGAACCCATGAGAATCTCATATCCATGCTACTGTTGAGAGATTGGATAAACCGTCTCTGGACTGGATTAGGGACGAGCCAGAGAGTAGTTGCATCAGCTTGGCAGCAAATCAGTTGAATGTCATTCATATTATATGAATCCAAATAATCATGGGGATCAAGATCAACATTTGTATTAAGCTGAACCCACGAAAGTTTTTCGCAAAGAGTTGTCTGGTACAATGTCAACCTTCCACCACCTGTCCTGATATCAAACTGAACACTGGCATCATTGATTGGATTTGCAATGTTTGTTGGATTTCCACTGCTGTACATCTGAGAGAGAATGTCTTTATATACCCACATGAAAAAGGAACTTTCATGTTTACTTTAACCAAAGAAAGCAAACACATATTTGAATTAGTTCAGTGATGAAAGTTTACATATGTATAAAACCAAATAAGAAATCACTCATTCTCCAGGCAATCCAGTAGAAGCCATGCTTCAATATATACTAAAGGGAAAACAGGTGATCTCATATCAGACACACCAATGTAGATTTCTAAGAGTAGAAATTCAGAAATAAAAAATTTAACTACTCTAGGTTCTGAAACTTATACCGGCTCTTTGTTTAACTTGAATTACGCTCACACCTGATGTCTTGACTTTTTCAGTTCATTTACACAACCAGATAGTTACCATGAACTACGGGAATTCAAAGAAAAGTGTGTTATTAAAGGATTTGATATATAAGTTTCCTGGATTATACATTCAACATGTGTAAAAAATCAATCTAGGAACATAGCAGAGGAAAAGATCAGAAGAAAATTGCACCAGTGAAACAAGCTTGAAATGGATATTGGCCAATTCAATGGCAAAGCCAGGATTACGACATAAGATTTTTCTTTTTTTTGCTGGGAGAGGGGCAGTGGTGCAGAAAAATCCATATATGATAACTTATCATATCTGTATAAATGCATAACCCTCTTGTCCGTATGGCCCAGAAGTAATTTGATCTTTTAATATTTTTTGGACATCTTAAGAGACATTTTGATGAAGCTTTCAAATGATGTTTAAAGGAGAAATGTGATAGCCTCAATCCCAAATCGCTTGGATAGAAAAAAGAAGACCAGTTTATAAGTTAAGAGTGGCTGCCTTTTGGGTGGAAACTCAGGAACAAAACCATGCGGACTAGGCCCAAAAGAGAATATCATGACGAAGTGGATGGGGTCATTATACATGGTATCAAAGCTAGAGACCCGAACAGGAAGTGTGGCCAGCGAGGATGTTGGGCCCCTTTAAGTGGGGTGATTGTAATAGCTTCAATCTTACATCACTTGGATAAAGAAAAAGAGACCAGATTACAAGTTCAGAGACCCACTGGTATGGCCTTTTGGGTGGAAAACCAGGAAGAAAACTGTGTAGGCTAGATCTACAGCAGACAATATCATGCCAAAAAAAGAGACCAGATTACAAGGTAAGAGACTCACTGGTATGGCCTTTTGGGTAGAAACCCAGGAAGAAAACTGTGTGGGCTAGGTCTACATTTTAGGTGGAAACCCAGGAAGAAAACTGCGTAGGCTAGGTCTACAGCAGACAATATTATGGCAAAAAAAGAGACCAGATTGCAAGGTAAGAGACTCACTGGTATGGCCTTTTGGGTAGAAACCTAGGAAGAAAACTGTGTGGGCTCGGTCTACATCTGACAGTATCATGCCAAAGTAGATTGAGTCGTTACAAGAAAAAGGAATCTACTTGCTTTGGCAGCCAATATGAGTCTATTAATTTACGGAACTGAACCCATGGATATTTCAATGATTACAGGTCTAGGGAAGCAAAACATCTCAATGATAAAAAACACCTTGCAATAACATACTAACATTATAAGCTACATTACATTACTAATTATGTAAATAACTCTGATCATTTATCTTGTGCTTTGAGCTATAGTAGCTAGCCTCCCACTACCTAAGACGGCAAATACGTACTTTCTAGCTTATCAATGCTCTTCCTCCCCAAAATTGATAACAATGATGATGAATGGTACTATAATTAATCATAACAACCAAAAGTGAAAAATAAGAAGTCATAAATAACAAATAATATAGAAACTATAATATCAAAATTTAAATAGAATAAAGCACTGTTGACCTGTTTTCCTCTATTTTTTACATCTAAAAGAATAGGGGAACCAGCTTTTGTTCTAAAGAAGAGAGGCATCATGAATTACTTACCAGCATGGGAGCCCAAATGACACAGATTAATATGAAAAACAGACATATGCCATTGCAAAACTTTGTCATCTTCGTCTGCTTCTCTCCATGTTTGTGAGAGGCTCTATTCAGAACATTATCGCATTTGACAAGGTATAAGCTTGCATTTATGTCCTCCAACTACAATCGATATATAAAAATCAGTTTCATTTAAAAAAAAAAAAAAGTGTTGCTTTTAGAAACAACCAACCCCACCCCAACACCGCACTAAAAAAAAAGGGAGACATATACTTAGATAGAAAGAAGGAAAGAAAGAAAATGAAAAACGGAAAAAAGAAGGAGAGAGAAGAAAGATACAAAATCCCAACATGGATTTTATTCCCGTAGAGCTGGAGTGAAGAGATAAGTTTGGTTCAAATTGGATCAGTCAGTAGCTCAGTCTTTTTAAGGGTTAAATGCATCTTTTCTTTAAAATTTTATATGGCCTCTAGCCTGCAGATAGTAAAGAGAACTCACTTTCAGCCAGTCATACATTGTCAATGATGTAGTTGTGCATGACCAATCAAGCACGCATCGTAATTCATATAGAAAAGGCAAAGCACGATACAGTCTGTAGCCCAGATAATTGACCCGAGAAACTTTGCTGGTTAGGAACTGGCGATACAATGTGCTTTTATGAGGAACACCATATCTAATTTGCATGGCTTGAAGTGCTAAAGAACCAGCTTTAGTTAGATATACTGCACGAAGGGCTAATCCAGCAGCATTCTGCTGTGAAGTGTCCAAATGCCAAGCATACTCAGTGATGGCATACGTAAACAGGATGAGGTTGAAAAGGTAAAAGATGACCTTTCCCGTCGCAAATGAACACAGGTATATGATGCGATCAACCACGATTAAGAAGAAGATAATCTGCGCAGGAGAACCCAAAAGAATTACAGAACTGTATAAGTATGTGGCCGAGATATCAAAGAATACAAAGTGGCAGTGTTAGTTCATGTCATGCTTTAATGAAAATCAAGAATCAAATATTCATTTTGATTTCAAACGCTGCAGTCTTCATCTTAATCCTTTTTACCATGTGAGATTTTTTTTCCCCTTTTTTGGTGATTCAAGAGGAATAAGCAGAAAAAATGAAAAGCATAAACATGGATGATTACCATTAAAATAAATACAAACTCCTTTGGGAATTGGTCCTCAAGCTGATAAACCTCAAGAAATTCACTTTTATTTTTTATAACAGATTGGTAGAAAATTGCAACTAAGAAGAAAACGGCCAAGTCAGCACCAAAGATGTAGGCATAAAGGTCAATTTCTCTTTTGCCACCTCCAATTACAGAGAGTATGGGGTATGGAAATGCAACATCTTCAGTAAGGCCCATGCGTTTTGCTTTAAGGATCTCTTTTGCTACATCAGCTGCTGGAGTTAGAGAGTTGTATTGTTCTGCTCGAGAACATTCGGTTAAGGAGGAGGCATAAACTACCTCAAAAACAGCCAATGCCACATTTGGATCTTTACTTTTCTCAATGCTTTGAATTTGAACCTTGCTCGCGCAAGGACAATTATTAGGGCTCTCATTCTTGCATCTTTCATCATGCACAAGCCGCAGCAAATGATTTATTCCAGATTCAATCCTCTCTGGTTGGATTCCATCGTCTGGCCATACATGGACATCCATAGACAATTGAACAAAATATGGAGGAGATTCAGCTTCTTGTGTTAGAGACTTCCAGTACCTAGAGCAGCTCCTGACCGCCATTCTAAACAATTTTTTGATTAACTGGAGAAACTTCTTTACTTCATCATTCCAGCTCGAAGCTGCTTGAACCTCCTTTCGATCTCGTAACCCCCCTTTACCATTACTAAATCCATCTATAAACCATTCGCCATCTTTTGCAGTTATAGAACTCTGTATTAGAGTAAATAAGTAAACCAAAAACAGAGGTAGCAAGCTGATTACAAAGGACGATTTTATCCTTTTTGTAGGAAAACCCAACTCAATGAGAAGGCTTGACTGGATGCTGAAACCACAATGCTGGATAATGATTTGATACAGATACTGGATCAATATATAAATTTCTGTGTAGATGAGCATTATCACCCAGAAGATGTAGTTAGGTCCAGTGTTTACACAGAGAGCATAGAGGAAAAGAGCCACCAAGTATACCATAGAAAGTAAACTGAAATTCCAAAGGAAAACAAGAAGAAAGCAACAGTAACACACAACATCATTATTGGATTGCATCTGGGACCATATATGATGGAGAATCAGCCCAATCTGTAGCCTAGCAGAATCTGACATTCTACTCTTGTCAGACTGCAAAGAAGATGAATGGTATAAGTTCGCATCTCTATTGTCCATGCTTTTGCTCTCATTAAATACTCCATCTTCCAGAGATGACGGCTCATTTGAATCCGAATCTTCGTGGGTAATATTCAAGAAGCTCACAAGATTATTAACTGCCTGATTACCAATTGATTGTACTTGGGAAACACCATCACCTATTAACTGCACGGCAGAAACTAATGGATTTTCCCGGGATTGGCCTTTACATTTCTTCATTTTGTATGCATCAGTAAAGGCATTATCATCTGCATCCTCCTCAAGTTCGGTGATCTCACAAATAGAGCTATACATTGGAGGTTTTGCTAAGTCCCCTGCAAATGGACTTTCTGTTCTTGCACTACCAGGAGAATCATTCGCATTAAATGGGAAAACTAAATCAGAGTAGACATTGCCATCCTGTTTCTCAGTGTTGTCAGTATCCAAGTGTTGATTAAATGAAGTATGCTTCCTCCTTCTCAAACCCTCACTAGCAGGAGAAGCATCCCCACAAAAATCGTTTGAATTCATACCATGAAGTTGGATTTGTAGGTTGAGCATCTCAGACTTCATCTTCTCTACTTGTAAGTTTCGCTGATGTTTATTCTCCTCAGATTCACGAATATGCTGCAACTGTTCAGTCTTCCAAGCAGCTTTCTTTTCTTGCTCGCGCACAATTGCACCAATTTGCTCCGCCTCAAGATAACGAAAGACATAATCAAACTCGGATGATGAAAACATATATGACTGAAGTGATACCAGAACAAAAATGATGATCTCAACCAAAGCTGATCTTGAGGTAATCCGGAACCCATAATCATATTTATAAAACCCTATCACCTCATAAATGTAATCAACTGTCTCGCACCTCCCCGCATTAAAATCACCTATAAATGGAGATTGATAAGCAAGAGAAAGAACTATGACAGCAAAATTGTACATCCTCAAGTACTTGAAGATATTATTTTTCTTCTTCAATATCGTAAGCCTCATTCGGAAGAATATAAGAGCAAAACCTAGGTAACCTAGGTGCAGAATGTCATACTCAAGGGTCCCTGTAATCAAAATCAAAGCAAGTACCAGATCCAATAGATGGCAATAGCAGTAAAGCCTCAAATAGTCAAGAAAAGTCCACATGCTTTTTGTTTCAAATGAGAGATCTCGCCATACAAAAGCGTTTTTACGCTGTGAAATCATCTGACGATACGTAAATGACCCTGAAAAACTGGATGCTTGATCTGCGCGAAGTTTAAAACATGCGAGCATGAAGACCACATAATAACTAATTAGCATTCGAGGATCATCAACATTAACCCCTGCCAGAGAAAGGAACCACAGGAATGATGAGCAAGGAAGAAATTGAATTAGACATGTAAATTCCAAGATCATTCCTCAGAAATCTCTCCTAGACAAATGATATGTGCTCTCCTGAGTTATCGGAGGCAAAGAAGCTTTGGACTTAAAAGCCAAAGAATTCTAAAATGTTGCAAGGAACTAATGGCAGCATTTACAAAAACCTGAATGAGCTAGTGCAGTGAATTGGACACCCTATGGCCTGTTTGACTGCTGTATAATAACATGGCCCGATCTAGCAACATAAGCTTTTAAATTGAATGGCTTTTACATGGTACAGGCAAGCAAATGTCCAGAGTTCAAATCTCAGTGCCACCCAATTAAATGAAATATGCATATGTTAGGCTTTGATAGGAGAAACATAAAAACTTAGCCTGCATATGAGAGGGCGTGTCGAAGATATAATAAAATAATATAAAATGGTCCAATCCAACAACTCAAGCTTTTAGATCAACTGTCTTTTACAGTTCTCTTTTCAAAAGAATTTCTTCTATTTCATTATTGAATGCTTTTACCAACAAAGATGCATAACAATTTTTCTCTTATCTAGCTACCATAGGTAATTTGCTGATTAAGTCTCCAGCACGAAATTGTCAAGCTTAATTGTTAACAAGAAGGAACTGAAGAGACATGTAATGTACAGGAATCTGGCAGGTTGGACAAAATGTAGAAGTACTACAGAAAATGTGTGCTCCGTGGATCTCTATGAGGTTAAGAGGCCAATTATAGTTACCTATAACACATGCTAAGATCTTTCTACTGGATGTTGGGTTGTTAAAGAACAAAACTTCCATAACATTATCATAGTGAAAATGAGTATGCTGAAATGGGAATATGATTATACCAAAAAGGGCAATAATATGTGAATATAATTTGATCATGTATGAGAGCATCTCCAATGGTGTAAGGTGGATTGCTTCCTACGTGGCTTGAATTAGTAAAAATTGGTATAACGCGTTTCCAATGGTCATGTGAATTTACGAGGTAATGGGAATTATCTACGATACTGTCTACATCTAGACATTCTAGTAGACAATGTCTACCTCTTTTATTGCAACGTCAGTTTTTTTGAAAATGTGGTAGAAAAAATTCTCCATTAGACATTCCATTGGAGATGCTTTGAAGGGATAGGTGATTGGACAATGTCCTGTGAAGACCTAAAGACTCAGATACATTAGAGGAAGCGTATCATACCCAGCCAACAATGTAATATCACAATAAGTTATGTCTTCCTAACTATTATCATTGAAGATATGGAAAGCATACCCAGCCAACAATTTGTGCAAAAGTGGAAATAGAGATTTGAGCTTCTCCAGCAATCATGACAATGCACACTGGTCCTGGTTGAACCCATAATGTTATTCCACATGGCAAAGTATTCAATGAGAAGAATAGAAGCAAACAGAAAGACGAATACTGGCCATAGTCGGCGTATTACAGGCCGAGCCAATAGAACACAAGCAGCAAGACATCCAATATAGAACATAGAAACAGCATTTAACAAAGCAAAACTGGCAAGGAGTAATGCTGTCATATTGATCTCAAGGCCAAAGAGGTTGAACATGTTTTCCGTCCAAAACTTCAAATAAACTTTTAGAGTTGTCTTCTGTAATTCAAATCTCTCCTGTCTCAAGAAAATAATCCTTTTCTTATTCCACTTGTGACTCTCCCTCATGCTTCCCCAGATATAACCAACAAAATGTTTTCTAGCAGCAGCATCGTCAGTACCTCCTATACCTGAGTACAAATCCTTGGATGATTGATGAAGATCAGGCCTCAAAGATGGCCATGAATTGCTCGCAACTCCCATTCTTTGTGCAGACAAGTTATTCGAGTCCCGTAATATCTCATTATCCTGATTGGACGCCGAAACATTGGTGACAGTATCTTCTGCTGAGACAAATAAGGGGCAAGGTTCCCCTGATCTACCTTCACCCAAATGAGATCTAGGAATTTTCTCTAGCCAACGGAACACATTGTACTGAAGTGTACATGCAGCAACCACCAGCACTTTTGCCCTCAATCCTGCTTCTAGTCCCCAAAAATTAGGTTTATATACCTGTAATCCCAGCAAACGGGACAAATCATAACGTTTTTGTCCAGGAAACATTTTAGCCTGCTTACCCCATAGCTGAAATAGGTACTCAGCTGTTATCAGAATTCCAGTGTAAGCTAAGAATGATTTGGATGGTATTCTGGATGCTTTAGGTAAAGCTGAACAGATAACGAGACCGAAAAGATACACAAACCCAAATGCACTTATTGGTGATAAAGATGCATAAAACAGCACAAGAAACAAAATCTTTTCGCTGTGCCAAATCAGAAACCTTTTAACAAACCCACAAATTCCAATTTTCATTGGATTTGGATCTTCTGATTTTATGTGTTTGCTTTGTCTTCTCTCATAGCTGTAAAGTTGCATGACAATCGTAATGGCTAAAGCCTCCCAAAGATTTTCCAACAAAGACGCTTCAGTACTATAGCCAAAGCATGTTTCAAGATCAACTTTTCTGGACATCCACATCTCAAACGTGGGAAAAATGCTTAAAATATAAATGAATACGAATACAGCAAGTGTGTACGCTTTTAGTGGAAACCATAAGCGCCGTTTTGTTCTTTCAACAAGCTGTCTACCAACAATCCACACAAGGAGAAGGAATATGTACCCAAATGATACGAAATTAGGTCTAACAAGGTACACTGCAAGAAGAATGGTCAGAAAAGCAATGTAGGTTCCAAATGATCTGTACATGCACAAGAACTTCTTCCCAATTGAACTGAGATATAAGGCTACCTTTCTCTCTGAAAGAAAATAAACAAAAATGAGGATAAAATAGCAAACAGTAATGTAAGTTAAATTTTGGGTTTTGTGCGGGGGGGGGGGGTGGTGTTTTGTACCTTCAAGACTAAAACCCAAAACATTAGAATAATCATCTATGCTTTATTGTTCTGAACCTAAAAGCAGTATATTGTTAGTGAAATAATTGTAGCCTATATATCAGACATGATAAGTATATTATGGCTCGTAAGTTTTGATGCAAAATATATTTTTAACCACCGCAATTCAGATAAAATATGAACAAGCTAGCCATGGACAGCTTATATACCATGAGAAGGATTTCCAGAACTGTCCCTGATGTTGGAGGTTGCATAAACTGACAAAAGAACTGATTTGTTCAAACCAGCTTTCAGAATGCTAAATCCGATGGGAAGACAAGGTGTGTGCTGCACAATTGCAGAAAAAGAGAATAACAGTTCGAAGCCATGGTTATGAATTGCACAGAAGCAAGCTAGCAGAGCTATTTCAGTGAAGTCCCAAGAACTATCACTCTGAAGGAGACCTACATGTATTTCAAAAAAATAAACATGTTAATAAAGAAGAAATGTTCAACCATTATGAAGAAGGGAAGAGTGCTAGACAGAAGAAGAAACTTAAGAACGATAACATCCATACCTAATTGGGAAAGAATCTCCCTGCTTACAGTTCCTTTCTGCTCCAATCTTCTTGATATCAGATTAAGTTGGAAAATGTATAAGATTGCAAAGTGAGCTTCGCAAAGAAGAGATCGGAAGATTGGCGCATCCTTTTACTAATATCATGGCTCAAAAGGTACATTAGGAAGAAAATCACTGAAAGAACAGACAAAATTAAAGCCAGTCAGATATTATCTTTATTTTCAAATGCTCCCGATATACAGCTAGTCTAGTTATCAGAAAAAATCATAGTGATGAATACTTCCAGCTTACATACCATAAACAGCATGGACGAAACCAGGTTTCATGGAGATGAGGAATATCAACAAAAGCATAATAGGCCGAGAACATTTGTGCAGTCCCCAAGCAATTGTAGCCACTATCAATACTTTTGCATCTTCTTTCACTGCAATAATTTTATGTAATCATAAGCAAAGCTGGAGTAAAAAAGTAAATTACAGAATCAATTGCCTCAGTGGAAAAATGATTTGAAGGTCTTGCATGGCAACGGAGAGAAACTGGCAAAACACCCGTTTTGGTGGAATGCAAAAAATGGATGCCAAATATGAGCGCACATAAAAATCAGACATTATGAGTTAATTAACCCAAGGCAATGCCAGAAAGTTATGGTTGCTCTCAACTTAAATATTAACTTTACTCACCACTTAGAAGGCACATACATATAGATGCAAGGAAATCAATTGGACCACTCCGAACAAATGAAGGAAGAATTGAGCCAGAAACAAATTTGCATGCAAATAATAACATTTCAGTATAAAAATAGCATCTTATTTTGGGACAAATATACAAGTTAATTGTGAAGGTTTTTTTATTTACATAAAGGAACTTAGGACAACAGGTTATACCCATATTTTTGTTGAGGTGGAATCCTCTATGGCCTTACATGTTATTGACCATGGCGCCGGACCTTGAAATGTCCACTTTTCTTGTAGAACAAATAATGATCACGTACATTATCTTATATCTTGATCACATATATTCCCGAGAAGGGAACAAAGTAGACTACTCAAGATAATCTCATGATGCAAAGAATTCTCCGCACATAAAATCAATTCTGATCTTAACAGTTGGTAACCGGTAAGGAAGATAAAAATGGCCTTTATGCAAGTGGGTAGTTTATTTGAGTATGGATCCCTGAATTTGGGTGTTTATTCCTCTACCACTACAAATTATCAATTTATAAATTCAATCAAATTTAACCATGTTTATCAGGAACTTATCACTATCTTTCAACTATCACTCAATTTTCACACAATTATTGGACCCATAACCACCGCTCATTCTACATGTTTATAGAAGGGAAGAACATGTTCTAAGAGATCGGAAGAGCACACGTCTGACTTCTTCTCTCGTTTGTTTATGTAGGAGGATTCATATTTCCTTATTTATTGCTGAACTATTTGAAGGCAAGGCTAAAACATCTCTCTCTTGTTCTTTTAATGCTATTTATAAAAGAGGACCTGCAACTTCAATTCCCCACAGACCCTTACCCCTGTTGGGATTAGTTGGAGGTCTAAAAACCTCACCAGAATTTGCTATTACCCACCCCCTCCCCCTCCCCAAAAAAAAAACACACACACACACACACGAGAGAGAGAGGGGGGGGTAAGGCTTAGTATGGCATGTGAATCCAAGGTAGTCAATCATGAGTAATGGTCAATGGAAACTATTCCCGTAGAGAGGACTTCTAGTCACAAGGATAAATACAAAGAAGAAATCTTATAACACAATAAAAATGCCAAGACTACTAATTCTTTTGACCAAGAACCAAGGAATTTCAAATTGGTAATGTCAATACGAGGCCTTTACCTTCTTCGCTTTCATTCTCATTTGAGAATCGTCTCTCCTCATTTGATACACAAAGGAAAACAGAATTGTTCACAAGATTACCAAGGGCTACAAGAATTCCCAGACAGAACTGTGCTAGAAGGAAGAACCCAGGGATGGGATAATGCCACAATCCAACCATCTCCCAAATCTCCATATCCTGGAAAAAAGTAAAATCAGTTGCAAGTTTCCCACAAAAATGGGAAAAGTAAAAAAATACTAGAAAACTCATATGAGGTTTACCTTCCCAAGTTTCCAGTTCAGGTATGTGAAAACCACATTGAAGATATATGTGCTCACAGCCCACAAGAGAATGAAGACGAGAAGCAGTCCACTCAATCGGCGCAGACGAAACAACGACGGAAAGTCATATATAATATAACCAACATACGCAAGTAATGCAAATGCACATATACTTGCAAAATGGAAGCTCCAATAGGAAAGGACAAACAAAGATATCTGTCAAATTTACCGCTGAAAGTTTAGGAAAGTAAGCAAAGACAATGTAAAGAATAAGGAAAAATAAATTACAGCGAGGCCAAGTGACGACCTATTTAGATGATCACAAAAATTTATCATGATCCATGCATAGATTGATTTTCTAGACATAAATGGGCTGTTTAAGAGATCATGCAATTGCCTCCTCACATGGTGGAGTTCGTTGTTTACTTGAGCATGTATTCTAGTGAAGGCTGGAAAGGATGAATGTCAATATAGTCACCTGTCTCTAAATCCAGCAAGCAGGTTTCGTGGTCCTTTTTCTTTCTTCACATGTTTTAATTAACTGTAATAATAAGGTTCTTGTTGATTATTTTCATAGAACAAGCTCTCAACAGATAAACTGATCAGTCTCCCTCCTTCAACTAACACTCATCCTCTTTCTTTGATCATATTTTTAGTATTTGAAGAACTAATCAATCATGAAATTTTGCGAATTTGCATCTCCTTTCTTCACCTAGTTAAACTTCATTTTCATCTCTAAGGAATTCTTATAGAGCCTTATTCGTCATGTCTATTTCCAGGCTAACATTATTTTCAGGAATTCAATTTTCAACTCCTAACCTTATTTTCAGGCTAACATTAACCAAATAAATTTTGCTAACATAAAAAATGGTAATTTTTCCGGTCTTCACAAGTATTTCAGATTCTTTGAAAATAAGAGAAATTCGGGCCCGTACCAAAATCAATTCTAACTCAAACTCAATTTCAACCACACCTTCACCCATTAAAATAATCTTCCATGTAAATTCATAACTTTCCCTTACTTTTCAGCCACACATTTTCCCAAAAAAATCACTTTTCATGAAATCAATTCTCCAATAATCAAAATCATACATATCTTATTCTACACATGATCATGTAATTTGTCCATGATAACAAGATTGAAGTGCTAAATTATTCTGTAGTCTGAAGTTATACCATATGTCTATGAGGAAGTATGGTTCCATTAAATCATATACAAATATTCACCAAGTAAAAACACCTAAAAAGGTGAAATACTTCATGTAAAGGTAAACTGCTCCCATGAGATTTTAAAGGCTCTGGTGAAAGACTTAAGTTGATTGGAATTGTTAATGGGTTATACTTCATAGTGTCCAACATTTTTCCAATTATTGTTGATTTTAGTGAGATTCACATAAGAGCAGGATACAAGCTTGGCTGGGTATTAGACGAAGCTGACTTGGCCCTGTAAATTGATTGTGCCTCGTGATTTTTAACACATATCTAAAATCTTCTTTTCTGTTACTTTATCAAGCTGAAGAAAATTCGGTATATCACAAGCCATTAACTAATTGCATTGCACGTCCAAAACACCATAAAATAAGAGTTGTAAGTTCACTGATACGTACCGGGAAACCATATGTGAACCAGTTGATACTAAAAATCCTGAAAACAGTTCCCCTCAATAAAACATTGGTATGCCTAACACCAGACCTGCAAATCAACCATGAGAATTCAGCAACGTAGTAAAAGAAACATTTTAGGATATTTTGGTAGAAGAAAACATAGAAATATGGAGTAGAAGCTGCTTCCCTCATAAATTCCAAACTTAGGCTTGTTTGGAAATGATTTTACTTTACAAATTCATAACATTAAGTAGGTCAAAACACTTTTTCCATCCATTTTTAGACCCATTAAAACAACTTATAAATATTATACCATTCAAGTGTTTAATATACTTGGATTAAAAATTAGAACACCACAACTTCTATGAACTTTAAAAAAAAAAAGGTGGCAAAGTGGAAAAGAATATTAGTTGGCACAGTAATAATACACGTCCATATGTTCATCTCAAGCCCTACATTACTTGTTGCCACCCTTTTGGGGGGGGGGTGCTCTGTCATTTTCCTTGTCAGAGCCATCTGGACCATATTAGAGTCAAGCTGGTGACAATGACAGGCAAAAGAACTGCAAATCTCCTTTTCTGCCTTTTGAACTGCCTAATACACATGCTTTTTTTGCTCTGTTTTTGTTTTCCGTTTAAAGTTTCTTCCTACAAGCATCACTCAGCTTTAATTTATGAATTTGCAGTCATTTTTCTTTTTGAACAGATCCACCTCTTAAATCATACTGCAACTATAAAGTTCTCGTTTCCTCTCTCAAAAGTAGAAATTGCATGACATGATCCCCTATCTCCCCACCCCCAACCAAAAAAAAAAAAAAAAGAATTCATTAACGACCTAAACATTCAAGGATACTGAAGCGTATGACAAGCATTCTTATTAATAGTTGTCACTTCATCCATAACTATGGTTAGTTAGTTACAATAAAGAAATCCTGAATTTATCATAATTTTTCCATATTTCAGTCGGGACAAAGTGGACCTTTTCCCGAGTTTATCGTGTTGTGACCAGAACAATAATCAAGGGAAATTCATGGAATTGAAAGCAACTACAGACTCAATAGATCAATTTTATGGTTTTTCAGTCAGCAATCATTTGGTACAAATTCAGAGTAACATTTGGATGGAAAAAGCACGTGATCCCCCCCCCCACACAAAAAACCCAGAGAGAGACAGAGAGAACAGGTCCACCAGGCCAAGAGATTGTTAAGCCATTGAAAAGGCAATAAGAGAAAATTTGTAAAACCCATCAATCCTAACCTTCTTGTGGTTGAGACCTGAGGAAAATTTTTGACAGATTAAGGATTGACATTTCACGAGTTAAGTGACAGAGCCGTTGGTTAATTAGTAACCGAAAAGGGTAAACATCTAAAGGCTAATTCGTTGGGAAGAATATAAAGGAGATTCACCACTGGTTTCTCTGGCCATATCTTAATTATCTCTTAAATTAAGAAAGTGGTATGTAATATATAAATGAAAACCCGCGGCCTGTAGTTACCTCAGTGTGCGAACAAAAAAGGAATTACTCGAGGGAAGGAGTTGCTGGGTCAAGCTGCCTTCTCTCATTGACATAATAAATTCCATTTCCTCCAGATCATGTTTTACACCAGACAGCTGCGCAATTATTTCCCAACTATTAGTTATTCATTCAACAAACTTGGAGATTCTAAGATGGATAAGAAATACCACATTGCCTTCACATGAAGATGGAAAATTCTTCATTTACAAGTTAGTTTACATCTAAAGTTTAAGTGGACAGTTCCTGTGGTGATTCTCTCCATTTGCACTCTATCAAAATTTTGGATCACTTGTGAATCTTTTGGAGAATGTCTGATTATCATGCTTTATGTGTTTGTTTAGATGAAATATATGAAATTATTATAAACATCTTTGGGTGTGAAAATATGAAATAATGTCATGCAATACAAATGATTATGATTTAAATTTTGATAGATAATTTAGATGGGGATAAGAAGTCAAACAAATAACAGTTTATAATTGATTTAGAAAACCAGTGTATATTCAGGACAGGGAGAGGGAGTAGGCATCAAGCGTCAAGTAGACAATACACTAACATACAGATTATCATCCATCATTTGCAAAAAAATCTAAAACCAAACATGATGAAAATGAGTAAGAATTTAGACACATTATAATGATATATATTAAGGAAACAGGAACAGGAAAAACTGATAATACATTGACAAATTCAAACTTCAAAAGCAATAGAAATTTTTGCAGTATATTTTCTCTTTCGATCACTATGCTACTTTTTGAAATGCATCTTCTAAAGTTATTGCCTATGCTTTTACTTAAAAAAGATACATCATCTTTGATATATATAATTTTTTTTTTTTTGCTTTTTCTTTTTCTCTATTTATGTGTGGTCCTTCAATCCTCTGTTTGAACTGGTGGCCAGCTATTTGAATTTGGTCAAGTCGTGGTGGTTCCAGTATCAACGGGCTCAAAGTTTAGAATGGCAAAATAGAAGTGGTTATTCAAATGTTTCATGACAGATCAGCCATAAGCAGGCTGCCAGTTTGAATAAAATTGAACAAGTTATGCATACTGACTCTATGAATGAACTTCACACTTAATTTTCATATTACACCATAATACCACCTTTTTACAGTTCCAAAAACTTCAGGCCAAACTTTATGAGAAATGATTCGGTATAAACTACTTAATTAGCATGTTTGAGATACCTAAAATTACAATTTCGTGATTGGTACTTGAAATGAGTGGTTTAAAAGTGAATAGTAGTTGTGCGTCCCACAAAATGTGCAGATAAAAATACTGTTTGACCATCTTGAATCCCAAATATAAGAAGCTCATTGAAGTTCAGTTTTTGCATTCTATTTATATATTATATACCAGAAGTGGAAGACGATAAATCAATTACAACTCAAAAGAATGGTGACTATACTGTGAAGGGGAAAGGGTAAAAACACAGCAGCAGGATAAATTGATAAAAAGCAACATGATAACAATCAAGGGCAAGTACGAAAGAAAAATGATAAATGCATACCATATAGAAAAACACCACCAGAGAAATACCAGAACAAGTTTGCTGCCAGTCGGATTCAGCAGATATTTTGTACAGGCCAAGAAAGTCAGCTATTACATGGAAAGTCTGCAGGAACCCAATAGGAAGCTGATATACATAAAGCAGGCAAATGCTAAATCCAGCATATATAAAGAGCAGCTTCCACCACCTTCAATCCATATATGTACAAACATAAGCTGTTGGTGGATGTCGCATCTAAATTACGAGAACTTTGTGCTTCATTCAGATTTTATATATCTGAGAAATCAAAATGAAATTAAAGAGACAGATAAATACCGGAAAAGTCCTAGAAAGTTGCTGGTTAGAGACCAATCCACAAGACCAACACAGCTACACGCAAAAAATGGTAAAGAAAGCCAAGACGGATTACTGATTCCAACAACCAACTGCACAGCAGGCAGCACTAAGCAGGAAGCTAACCTAAGGCGGTAACCTTGCAAGTGAGACCAAAGGAAGGGGAAAAAAGGATGAGTCAAGACAATACAGAGCCCTGGGATGGAACAATAAACCAGACTAATTATGCAGTTAAAAGGTCTAGAATCAAATTACTTTAAAAGGTTCAGAATCAAAATATTCCACTTCTGAACTGGTAGAAGTAATGTGTATGAATAAAGTTTTCTTAATAGATTGGGTCAATCACAAATGAGAAGGCTGAAACTTCATTCCAAAAGGAAAAACAGAATGAATGAAATTGATGCCAATTATTTGAGCATGCATATAAAAGTCAATTGTCAGATTTATCCTTCTTGAAAAAAATACTCTAGCCACTGACTCCTCTCTACTGTTGCCTGACAATCAACTCTCAGATCACAGTATTCCATAAATTGAAATTTTCACACAGATGCAACACAACAGTAACACAGCTCATAGTCTTTCACCACATATAACTCAGAAGTCAAAATTTCTGTGTAAAAGTTATGGTGGGTAATTTAATTCTGATTGTTCAGTCTCCAAATTCCAATTGTGGGTCAGAAAGTCTTTCATTGCGTTGCACCATTTCATAAACGCAAGTAGTAATCTCTATATTCTATAATTACTCAAAACCAATGAGGCTGGAGACAAACCTATATGTCCCACAACTGATGAGAAATAGCCCCAACATGAATTTTGTGATTCTAGCATTCTGAATTTTTCTCCACGGAGTTCAATGAAAGCTACGGTTGCCACAAATATTTCTACAATCAAAAAGTAAATTAGTGTTGGAGATCTCGAGGACTGCAACCTGTAAAAGAATACCATGTTAATATGCATCTGGGAATCTTTCCCAACGGTAACATGCAGATAAGGCAAAATTTTGCGCACGAATAAAGCAGTAGCCGTTAGAATAGATGTAGAAATCCTACTTCATAAATCCAATAAGCTTTGTCCACCAGACATCTGAAAACTTTTGTTCTGAATTCAGGATGGCCCATACAATAAGAAAGATCACTTGGGAAATAATTACAAGAACCGAATAGATAAGAATAAACCATAAAGACAAAATCCGTCCCCTGAAAAGAAAACCTGCAAGGGAAAGTGTGCTGTTAAGTAAAATATTTGACCTCTTCTCCAATTTAATTTTTCTTGCAATGAGTGCATTTATCAAAGTAACCTGAAACATGCGCAGAACATAGATAAAATAAAGCATAAGCACTGCTAACTCAAGAGGAGTCTGAGTAGAGAAAGTAGCCTAATTCAACTCGACTATCCAGATAAGGTTGCAGCTCACCTCTTTTGGGGGCAGTGAAACGAAAAAGAAGAGAAGCGACCACATTAATGAGAGAAATCAAACTCCAATTCAGTAACCCAGCTGCAAAAGAAGCAAACTTGTCACGATCAGACACCTAACAAATACAAAGAGAATACATGTAACACACATCTAGAGAAAGAAAATGTACTCACTACTCTCTAAAGATTAATAAATAATAAACCTACTTCTTGAATAGTCTCATATAGCCATAACCCAAACAGAAAAACAGGCATTGCATCTATATAGACATTTGCTGTATGAGACAAGGTTGCTCTAGTTTTTTATGGAAAAAATATCATAATTGGTTTTTGGATAGAGCAAGTTTCTAGTTCATGGCAGTAAGGTCATGTGTTGTTTATAAATTATAGAGTAAAAGTAATTAAGACAAACAGATAGGGATAGAGAATTTGTAAAACTATTGCCTTCTCCAAAATTATAAGAGAGCCAGATTTATTTGGTTAAAAACATCCAAAATATGAAAGTCACTGCCTTACGTAATATTCCTTATGAGCACCTACTATAATATTTCTAATGAACACCTACCACAATTTTCTATATGAAAAGAAAAGGAAACTAGACTAGGTCTCCGATCTAGGGAAACAAATAAAAATTCCCAATATATCTAGGATTTGCAAGAACAGTAAAAGTAATGGCATATGTGAGTCTCCAACTCTCCAGTGTATCCAGTTGTTTCATAGAACGTCTGCCTTCAAGTCCATCATTCTCATATGTTCCACGGTAACCAGTTGAATCATTGTTAGATGACTGAAACTGTTCGCTTACCAAGAAGTCAGCATTGGTGTTGTACTGACGATACTTGAGATTGTGAAGGAGTTTTTACTCCATCTGATGGTGTTTGTCCACTATTCCGAATTTAATCTGACAAAGTCAAGTTCTTCTCAGGAGAAAATGAAACCAAATTCAACACTTTTCTAAAGTCTTAGACTTTATTTTTGAAGGAAATTAATTGTACTATATTTCATTTATATCCTTTTCTTCAATTACTGAGTTCAAAATAGGAAATTCCTGCAATTGTTAGTTTGCTGGATTTCCATGTTTAACAAGTGTTTCATATATAGGACAATGGTTTTCCAATATCATAGATTATCCAAGGTTAAATACAAATTACCTAGAGTTCCTTCTCTATGTTAGCCTATTTTCTTCGCTTTCTCCCTCAGGTTCCTCTAGTTCTATCCTCTGCTCTCTCCTCCACCCCTCCCGCACTACAAAACTCTCTTTTTTGTATTCTTCTGTTCCAAGTATTGTCTTGCATAAATGGTCAAACCTTCTTATGCTATTCCTGAAGTTAGTTAGAAGACATTTCTCATTTGCAACATCTTAGGACTTAACTAGACAGAGAAAGTCAGATATTCAAGAACCTTCGAGAACTCATGGGGATGAAGAAACCAATTGAGGTCAAGAACCGTATTGTTCTGCTATGGCCACTTTGATCTATAACCTTGAGCATCAGGCTAGGCACAACTGGTCCAACAACTTTGACCTCCCCCACCCCAATGGCCCCCCTTTCTCTTCTCAAAAAAGCTAACACCATGGCACTTGAAAAGACTTTATGGTTAGATAAGAAAAGTTGTCCAACGGAAAAGGTCTAAGGGAGATCTTGAGATAGCGGCATAAAGCCTAGCTAAATAGTCCATATTGAAACAGAAGTTACTGTGGAAGACCAATCACCAGAAGAACAATAGAACCATTCCCCAGACTTGTGATATATCACACAAACATTACCAGGATAATATAACCAAATCGTCAAGCAGCTTATTGCCTCAAAATTGGAACACAAGAGCTATATTGATTTTTCCTTTCACTTTAGGGATTACAATGGATGTGCTCTTCCCCATAGAAAATTATAAACAAAAAATAGCATGCATTGAATTATCACAACAAAGATGACTACCCTTTTTTTGGCAATAACCAAAACTCAAAATTTTATCAAAATGTAGACTGGCAGGAACAAGCAATATAGTTCAGAACAGAAAAGGAATATGTATCCCACTTTGTGGCATTTCCATCAACTCCCAGCTTTGATATGCAATCAATAAAATTGTCAACTCAATCTGATTTAGCGTCACGGCCTTTCATTTATCATTCATGTTTCTGGTGGGGATAAAACTACAAATTACTTCAACAAATGAATCAAAACCCCTCTACTCATGTCACCAACAGCTCTAGTGATACAGATAGAACTGTAATGACAGAAAAATTAGAGAAGAGAGCATTCGCTATTTCAGCTTATGATGTTCTAAAGCTATGAGATTAGCTTGAAAAGATAACAAAAGAGCACGCTTGAAATGGGGGTGGGTATGTGGAAGCCATTTAGGTATAAGCTAATGGCTCCTTCAAAGTAAGGCTCAAAGATAGTGGGCTTGGGGTGGATTCATGGCCTGATCCAGGTTATATAGGTGGTTATACTTCATCTTGAGCTATGACTTCTGGGCAAAGTGGTTGTATCTCCCTAAATTAGAGGTAGATACCTCATTTCCAAGTGAACACGTCAATGCTAGAATCATTCCAGTGAGTGAATGTGTAAGCATGAGCATGGTTAAAATAGGAGTGAGCTTATGGCCAATGGCACCTCTTAAGTTTCTTTAAAGGAACGAGTTTAAAGTGGAGTATCAATGCCTGGTTCTAGTTAAAATAGGGTGAACTGCTCTCCACCATAAGCCATAGGTTTCCGTCAAAATGTTTATATCTTCCTCCGTCACAAGGTATCCTTACTCTTCCTGTTATTTCAGAGTCCTTCTCAAGTGTTGTAAATAATTAAATATCCTTGACAAACTCTCACCTTCTTGGTAGTACAATTCACTCCAAGCAAGACTGTCAATGAATTTGTTAAGTTCAATGTCTTGTCAATCACGAAATGCAAGGAGGTTTTCTGCCTTATGAGCACAAAAAGAACACATTGTTGTCTGTGTATCCGTCACTCCATCTTCACCGTTATGATCTATCACGAAACCTTTCAGTTGGTTCCACAGCAAAAAAGGGGAATAATAGTAGTTTCTATGCTCTACAATGAAGACTGGCAATAAGGTTGTTAAGTTCATTAATATCTTGTTAATGGTTTTTGTTGGAATCAAAAGGTGATGGAAGTCATAACTTTGTTGTAAGTTTATCCTTCGGTTTTGCAGATAATTCTTTCTCGACAAAGTTATCTTGTTTTGGAGGTGATATAGTTTCAGTGTTGATTTTCCATGACCACGATTCAGCCACTAACCGATGAAGCAGGTGCTTTTAATGAAAATCCCCTAACCACTACTTGATCCTGGGATACTTGTAACAATCGCATATTTGCACTAAAAGGAAAGCACCAGGCAAAATGCCGAAGTTATGGAATTTGGAATACAGCACATTGGCTGCATGAGTGACAAAAATAGATAATGAATCGTAGCAACCTATATAGCTAAACTTACAAAATCTCACTAATCAAATAAGTCCTGTCAGCTAAGCTGGGGGGAAATGCCTTTTAATTCTCTTTAATTTCCAACTGAAACAATCATCACATGCCTTCCAGGTAATCCGAAGTGGATGAAGGACATATTGCAAGATTACTGACCAGGCGAAAATAAAGACAGAAATAACCCTTCAAAAAAAAAAAAAAAATCTTTAAACACACCTGGCAGCAAGAAGAAGCAGGTTTTATGAAATATATTCGAGTTCGCACCTGTCAAAAGAAGCAGAGGCAACACGAAACCATCCAGAAACCTTGCCATCATTAGCTCGTTCTTCAATTTGATGCCATTACTGTTGAAAGTATTCAGACATGGGTTTTCATATTTTAATACAAATAGAAAACCCCAAGTTCCCCAAAAACTGAAATCTTTAGGGGAACAAACACTACATTCAGATTAAACCGAAAGCCACCTTTTCATTATTATCTTTCTAAAACAGCAATACTATCATTTATCAAGCATCCAGATATGAAAAAGTGCAAAATCTCGCAGCTTTCACTAAATATGAATATGAATTATCAAATAAGTGTCGTTGTTATGAAGAATGTCAAAAAATTCGGGGCGATTTGGCGTTTGAAAATGTAGAGAAGTGTAATCTAAGCTTGAAAAGTTTGTTAATTACGTAAAAGGTTATTTACCTGCTTATTAATAAACCGTAAAAGCTGCAGTGAACGTGGTCATTTGACCAATGGGGTTTTGGGATTCCAATTTACTCCCGTTGAAAGAACAGTCAGCTTGCCGTTTCAAGCAGAAGGCAATGTCGTTCCGAGCACGGGTAATCTTGTCATTTCTGCAGCTTAATTAATCTAACCAATCAAAGTTTGCCATTAGCTAATTATGTTATTTGCCAACAGCTAATTATGTTGCCGGTGCTGTTTTCAAATTCCATTGTATTATTTGACACATATGCACGCATTCATAATAGCATGTATGTCTGTAAGCAAAATAAAATTATTATATAGAAAAATTTTATTTTGCCCACGCATGCATGTTATTATACATGCGCGTAATCCGTGGCACACATCTAGGCTACAGGTGTGAGATACTGTAGCTTAAATATTTGACACATATGCACGTATGTATAATAACATGCATGTACGCGGCACACATCTAGGCTACAGGTGTGAGATACTGTAACTTAAATATTTGACACATATACACGCATATATAATAACATGTATGTCTGTATGCAAAATAAAATTACTATAATGATATAATATATATATATATATGAGAGATTTAGGTATATCGATATATATCCTCCGTGATACATTTGACTAATAATACACATGTATCTCCCCACGTAGGATGTACTATGTAGGATAAACATTTTGCATCTTTCCATATCCGGTGAAAAAATTCATGCAAATTTCTCGCCACGTAAGATGTATTATGAAATTTGCCTGAATTTTATCAGCTGACATGAAAAGATGCAAAATGTTTATATTATATAGTACATTTTACGAATTACGTGGCGAGATACATATGTATTATTAGTCATATGTATCACGTAGGTACATTCACTGTACATAAATTTCTCTCTTTGTTCAATGTTCCTAAATACGTAAGGCGTGAAAAATCATCGAGATCAAATATTGGACTTGAACACGCCTAAGCGCATCAATACATGATAAAAACACAATTAATACATGATAAAAAAGTAAGACATGGTGATGCGTAGAACTCAAGTTTCACATATAAGCGCCACGAGCTTTTTAAGACATTGCTCTTGTTATGCTCCCCCCTCTCATTTCTTAGTCCATATTTATTTTGTTGATTTGTCTCGTTTACATAGTCACGTAGAAACATTTAGCATTATTATTATTATTGTCTTTTTTTTATTTTTTATAATTACACGCATATTCAATTTTGAAAATGTAAAATTAATTTTTTCAAACATGGACTTTATTTATTTATTTATTTTTCATGATACAACCTACTCCAAAGTTCCAAGAAGATAATATACAAGACTATCAGTAAAAGATAGATACACGTGTAGCAAAGAGTTCTTTTTGTAATTGTATGACTAAAAGCCTTGACAGTTATTGACAGGAAGACAACTCTTCTGTAGTAAAAAACTAATTGCAAAGTTTAAAGAAGAAAAACTGTTAACCGCGCAATGTTTAACTAAAGAAGATAGTGGTAAAAAATTATATTGACTAACAAACAACAATTTATACATGTGTCTGACCACGAATATGGAATTTATACCCTTTAAGGCTATAACTTATTCCTTCATCTTCTCTATTGCTCATTCAATAATTTTCAAATCAACCTTTCCTTTCAATCTCAAATAAGAATCCACGGTCGGATTCACCGTGAAGAAGTAACGGTATACTAGTTATTATTATAAATAAAAAAACAGAAAATTTATTCAAAAAAAGAAAAGAAAAAGGAAGAAAAAAAAAAGTAAGAAGTGAAACTTTGAGGGACTTACAGCACCGAAAATAAGATGACTGGGACTAATTCGCAATACATGACAACAATTAGGAGCTGATTGCAAATTACCAAGAGTGAAAGGTAAGGAAACGAACGGTGTCGTCCCTTAAATAATCTCCACATTCACAACCGCCGGATTCGTCTAGCCGTAGGTGCGTTATCTCCTCTTCAACTTCGCACATAGTAAAACAAGGAAAATGAACACCCTAACCTCAACGTCTCTCTGTAATCCACGCATTTTGGAATCTCCCCCAGTCTATTCATTTCGTAGGAGCTTTGCGAGGAATATTTTCTTCCCGCGTAAAGGTTTCAGAATTCGCGCGAGTTCAAATGAAGTAGATACGAAGACAGAAGAGGACAGCAAGAAGGATGTGCAAGAAGTGAATGGGGTGAATACAGTGGAAACTCAGGAGGAAGGAAGTGCAGGAGCTAGTAAGGTTTCAACGGGAGCTGCATCATCCGGTCCTGCGCTCGATAAGGATCTTAAAAAGGTTTAACTTTTATCTGTTTTTCTGTCCTTCCAGCAAAACTTGGGCGATTAAGAATTCATTCATTCATCCCTTCTTCTTCTTCTTCATCTTCTTCTTCTTTTTAAATAATAGTTTTGAGACAGTTAGGTTTTGCTTATTTTTACTGGGTTCGGGTTGTGGATGGAAGGAATGGTGAATGGCTTCACATTGAGGTCGGGATCGGGATGGTAATAATGAGTACGTGTAATGAAATTAGAAAAGGAGCAATAATGTGTTCTGCATTTGTTTGCTTCATGAATGAAGAGGATCAAACAATTGGAGGAAACTAGGAGAAGTAACAACTGAATTGGGTTTTTTATTTAGTCTCTACTGGAAACAGATGCTATTATCCACTTACCGTTTGCTGTTCTATATGAAGTTCAACTGGGATTACATCATTTACATTCCAAAGCTAAGTGAAAAATCATTATTGCAGGCATTTGACTATTCCTGATCTAACACCATATGACTGTGTGGTGTGTGTCGGGTGCCATACATACGATGCTAGATCATTTTTCAGTATTTGACCCCATTCAATGATTGGATTGCCTGTTCTCGGTATCTGATAGCTCTGGTCAATCACTAAATGCATGCCAGTGACATGTTGAAATGAATTGGGCATGACATGGTTCAAGTGTTTTGTATCCACAATCATTTCTGGAAAAGCTGCAGACTGCAAATTTTTTGGGGATTCCGGAGGCACCCAAGAAACACAATAGATATTTCTCACAACTTCAAAAATAACTTGCGTAGGTGTCATATGTGAATCTAATGATTTGGGCATGACACACTTCAAATGTTTTGTTTCCACAATCATTTATTGAAAAGCTGCAGGCTGCAAATTTTGTTGCGATTCTGGAGGCACCCAAGAAACTAATCAATATTTCTCAGAACTTCAAAAATAATTTATGTAGGTGACATACGGGAATCTACAGTTACATTTTAATTGTTATCCTTTCCAAGACAAAGAAGAGAGGAACAGTTGAAGATTAATTATATCAATGCAGATTTAAATGACGCACACATTGCAAAACAGTGATTAAGGCAGCTGCAGGCCTGCAGCTTGCTAAATATCATTTTCAACCACATAACTTTTCATAAAAAAAATTACCTTTCAAAGTTTCCCATAATCTTTTCCTACTTCATCATGCATTCTCCTAGAAGATCACTTCTTTAAGAAGCTGCACTAAACAAGTATTGCATCTATAGATGCCACTGGAGGATTGACTGTGGTTAAAACATAATATCTACAATGGGCTTCATTATAGGCACTTTTGGTCAATTACAAGCAGTACCAAAGGTTTGACAAAGTATTTCTTTTTTGGCTTACATTGAGGAATTTGAAATTTGTTTTCTTATGTTTAGATGATATTGTATCTGTTGAATTTACAAGGAAATTTTAAGGTCAGGATCAGCATAAATTGTGTAGTTTGCGTGGTTTTTGTTTTTTTCCTCTCTCTCTGCTGAAGCTCTGTCATGGTTAATGCAATCATTTTGAGCAGGAATTTGAATCTGATGCTTTTTCCCCCCTTCCTTTTCGACATTCTTATTATCATATGACATAATTACTGTGCTAATTGTAATTTGGGACTTTATTTTATGCCCCATCAAGTGATTAAGACTAACATTTGAAAGTGAAATCTTGCTTTATACATCCATTTTTCCAATTGAAATTAGTTCCAAGTTTACATTCATTCTTTTCATTTTCAATTTCTCTTCATGAAATAATCAATTCCATATGTTGACAGGTGGTTCAAAAAACTGCTGCTACATTTGCTCCAAGAGCTTCAACTGCAACTAAAAATCCTGCAGTACCTGGAACAGTTTTATACTCCGTTTTTGAGGTTCAAGGGTATGCTTCTATGTTGCTGGGCGGAGTTCTCAGATCGGAAGAGCACACGCCCATCAAATGAACCAGACATTTGGAGACTAATGGGAATGTGGTCCATTTGGATGTTCAGTAAGCACTTCCCTGTTCCTAGATGATGATAAGAAAATAGAAAAATACTACCCAATGCCACTTTGTAATTTTCCGCAAATGACAGAAGATTGATCAGATATTGCTTGATTAATTCTATATACTCTGTCTCGAGTTTTTAGTTGTACATGTGATATAGCTTGGGATTCTCAAGAATTCGTAGACACAATTCTTAAATGACCAATAGGATAATAGTTGGGGAAGTTAAAACCATATATCTTGCTGGAACTTATCTCATTTTTCCCCCTTATTGCTTGCACTATGGTACTTCTCAAGGAACTCGAACATGTGTCTCAAACACTAATTCTGTTTAAAAAAGTCAATGATTTCATGAAGCATAAGAAATTCATGTTGAACATCTAGTTGGTGGTTGTCCTTCGTGGCATATTTCTCTTGAAAATAGAAGCATTTCTATATTGAAGTCCCTTATCCTTGTATATAGTTTATACAGAAATGTATTTGTTGACGAGTCTGAGCTTTGCCGTTGCAGCTATTCCTTCCCTTCGTGCACGAGATTGCTCTAAGAACGAGAAAGAAGCTCTTAATTATCTCTTTCTCCTAATTCCATTGCTTAATGTGATAATCCCATCTTTTCTGGAAATCGTTTGCTGTAGTTTGGTCAGCAGATACAATTGCCTTTTTCGGAATGTATGCTTGGAAGGTATTCTTCTCCCCAGCACTTTGCATCGGAGCCTGACTATTGATTGAGCCTTCATCTGAACTTGATATATATTTGTCTCTCCTTTTGAGATAGCTTGGATGGCTAGAACCAAGAGAATAGTTTATGCATTGCAAACATGGAGTGATTTTCTTCTCGATCCATTCCCTGTCTTACTTCTCAAATATCATGGCTTATGGCCGATCTCATGGTCATATTTCGAGGCCATGTTATAGTCAAGCAACTTCTCTGAGTCGTGTTGGCTAGCATATATGGGTTAACTTCCCAAACGACAGAATACAAGGGAGCCATTTTCAACATTTCATGCATCCTTGGTTTGAGGTCCATGAAACGTCATTGATGTAAAGAATAGGCCTACAGATTTTTGTGTTGTCGATAATAAATATAGGTGATTGTATCCTTAAGCTGGGTCAAAAATTCCTTTGAGGTGAGATGAAATTGATCTGTTTATGTTTTGTTAGTTCATTCAGCAAATCATCGCATAGAAAGAAAATCATAATAATTCATGTTTATGAACTTATAGATTTGTTTCATGTGGGTGCATCCGATGTAGCATTCAATTTCACGTGGCATGTATCATATGTATCCCGTTGGTAAAAGAATCACTATTTAAATGTTTAGTTTATTTTCGTTCTTTTCTCTAGCTTTTATTTAGAAGACGGTACAGAGCTAAGCGCCTACCCACTATATAGGTAGCTTTTATTTAGAGAAAGTGATTCGTTAGTAGAATGACTGTAGTTGAAAAACAAACCAAAAAGAAAAAAAAATTATAAATGTATGTGCAAGATTATTTTAAAGATTGTGTGTTGAGAATAATTATAAGTTTGGGTGAGAATTGATTTGAGAGAATCAAATCAAACAAGTCGGCCCAATGTTAATATCCCACGAACTTGCAATGGTAAATTAAGGGATCAAATTTAAATTGATTTCAACTCAAGTGACCTCATGCGAAATTTCAGTGGTGAGTTCTGGATGTTTCCTTTGTGCATAAACCGCGTGGATTCTCCAGAAAGCGATGCTCTCTGGTCGATTGCAGAGGCCAAGCGATCAGAAACACAAATATGAGTGGCCGTTACTCCACTTTTTTGACAATCCTTCTACTTTCTGCAGCTGTTGAAGCTTCCCATTGCTCGAAAGAAGGCGAGTAATTTCCCCAATTGTTGTTTTGATTAGTGTTTTCCGTCGTCATTTGGTCGAACACTTGGCGAGCCTGAAGGTAATTGCGTAATTGGGATGAATGGAAACTGAATTTGTTGTTTGTGTGTGTCGAAATGCAGGGGTGCCAATAGTGAGGAACATTAGTGAACTTGCACCGGATAATTATGGGAGGCCTGGATTGTCGCACATTACGATTGCTGGTTCTCTTTTACACGGTTTAAAGGAGGTAAATAAATTCGTCCTTACGCCATGAAGAGAAAATTATAATATTTTATTTCTCATTTTCTACGTGTTTTCCCTTGAATTGTTAGTAATCATAGTTACCACACTTTTGTGGCAGGTTGAAGTGTGGCTACAGACATTTGCTCCTGGAGTTCATACGCCAATACACAGGCACTCGTGTGAGGAAATTTTTGTGGTACTTAAGGGAAGTGGCACTCTGTATCTTGCTTCTAATTCACATACTAAGTACCCTGGAACCCCGCTGGAGTTTCCAATCTTCCCTAACAGTACATTTCATATCCCTGTCAATGATGCTCACCAGGTATGCTGTTTGTTCTTCAATGTTGGTCCTATACTAGATTTGCTACTGTTAATCTGGACGTGGAAACACAAGACCAAGAAGATACTCTATATATATACACACACACACGTATGTACACACACATACATATATATGAATAACAACAAGAAGATCTACTGCAAGAAGGAAAACGTGAAATGTGTACTTTGGGTGCATAGTCGCAGCCTTGCTGGGCTTTACATGCTGGGCTTTCACCAATGTATATTGAAAAAGCGCGGGAAAGGAGTGTATATTTGCACAAGTACATACTGCTTCTTTATGTTCTAATTGATATTACACCTCTCCAACGGGACTGAGAACTCCACGGCTTTTGCATGAGAACTAACAAAAGCTTTACCATTTTAAGCTTGAAGAGACTCATTCAAGAGTAAATTTAAATAAATGACTGTCTCTCCTCTCTATTGGCTTAAGCTTTACAAGGAGGTGGTTCAACATTGTATCAAAAGCTTACATATATATGAAATTGTGCATGTGTGCTTACATAAAAAGAATGGTGAATAAACAAATTTAAATTTATGTACTTGTTGCCACTTAAGCTTTAAGATGAAGTAGCTAAATACATATTGAAGGTCATTGATTTGGATGTGTGAAACGTAACCACTGGAGTGTCCATAAATTTTACATATATGATATAGCATAGCAATTTAGACGAAACCAAGGTTGCATGTTCAACTATGTTTGCAACTTTAGAGTCAGTCCAAGGGAACAGAAATTTACTCTTCTTGGAGATACTTCGTGTATTTTACTCTTGAATTGCATGTGAAATGAGCGTATCATTCAAAATGATTCCCTTAGCAGAAATGAAGTCTCTGGATATTTTGATTGATGGGTTTAGACAGTGAAGAGCTGCTCCATATGCTTGAGATGTTTTTTACATTCATAATATATTACTCCTTTCATGGTCAAGCATCAACAATGAAAAGCAAAATACTGAACAAATATAGAGTTGTCTTTTTGGAGCCTGCGACAAAGGGGGGATTTTGAGAAATGAACAAGCATGTGTATGGCATTATCATCTTCTTTTGGTGGCTAACAGCAATCTATGAATGATAACCTATAAGGTCAAAATGAAAGGCATTGCAAAGCAAATAATGCCTATAGCTATTTGAGTGGAAGCAGTTGCTTTTTAAATGAAACAAACGAAAACACTTCTGTGTGCTATTGCTGATAAATCTTAACAATGTGTCGAAGATCTGAGCTGATCCATTACTTTCACTTTGAGTTTTTTTGTTCTAAAGAAAATTTAGGCAATTCATTCCTCAATCATTTAGCAAATAGTGACACCTCTGGAAAGTTCTAGATTTGCCTTCAATATGGAGTATCTGATGCTGATCGAACTTGTTTATTTCCATTGTTTCTATTGCAGGTCTGGAATACAAATGAAAGTGTGGATCTACAGGTGTTAGTAATTATATCTCGGCCACCAGCGAAAGTGTAAGTTATTTTATTCCATATTATGGAATGCAGTTTTTTTGCATAAATTGGTTTTCCATAGTATAGTTAAATGCGTTGAACCACAGTTGCAGCTCTGTCCCATGTACATATTCTATCTGCCCCCAAGAAATTGTGCTGGAATATGTCGACACATTTTTCTTGCTTGGCTCTGATAAGATGATGTTTTGTGGCAATTGTTGCAATGGGATTAGGGATTATGAACTAATAATTAGAAAGAACTTATTCCTCTCAAGAACTGCGACATCTTTCACATACACCTCATTTATGATTACATTAACTTGCTCTATACTCGTTGTCTTCAGGTTCATGTATGATGACTGGCTCATGCCGCACACGGCGGCCAAATTGAAGTTCCCTTACTATTGGGATGAAAAGTGTTATGGGGCACCAGTGGTGAAAGATGAACTTTAACGTTCAGAGGCTGAATTATGATCAATCCTATTTGATTACGTACTGTAGAAGATTGTGATGCACAACATATTAATCTGCGGCACCTCATGGTAAGGCGAATTAGATAAGAACTGACAATATTCAGAAGAAAAAGAAAATAAAATCATGTTCACTGTTATTGGTCCAGTCATGTTTACTGCTACAGTTATTGTATATGACATTGTACATTGGATTATAGTTCATTTCCCATTTGAGATCAAGCGACAAACCATTGTAGTTACTACTACAGTTATTAATATTTCTGTGTATGCTGTTTTCATATGGATGTGATGTGATATGATTTAATATATGTATTTGGCATTGTAGTTTGAAGAACTCCATAAACTAATGAGTTAAAGATATGCATTGATTCAAATGTAACTATACATAGGTGACTTGTAGAAGTTTTGTCTCATTATTTGCTCCCAATTTATATAAAATTCAACATGCAGCGCAAGTTGAAGTGCAAAGAGAATTTAATACTGTAAGTGGATATTTCAAATTTGAGGTCAACGGATTCATGGTGTGTTTCTAATTTTCTTTTATTTCCTGTAATATTTAAATCTTCCAAACTTGGGTTGGTTCACACGGTATATGTAGAGGTCTTTTTAACATCAGGTGATGTATCAATAATAGGTAATTAGTGCAAAAGGCCTCTACCTTTAGACGTTATTGTATAAATGTCCACCCCCCTTGATTTTTTTGATAGTTCTTTTTGCAAAATCCATTGTTATATGCATTTGTATCATTTTCAAAACTCAAAAAAGACCACTTGCATAATAACACCCAAAGATAGGAACCTTTTGTGCCAATTACCCATAAATAATTATACCGTGTTTCACATAGTGTGAGGCTGCAAGCCCCAACGTCAAGGTGGGGACCGAACAGGTTTGTGCCGTCGTGGCAGGGTTCATATATTTTTTTTTTCTATATAAAAAAAATATGGGGAGATATTGGTACCAAAATTTCATTTTCAAGCCATGAACAAATTATAAGAGAAAAACCATATTTGCCGGCTCAAGTGCCAAAGATTCGAGGGAAAAAGGTTAATAAAATGGGGCCCTCGGACTTTGTCCAAGAAAACAGGGAAACAAAAAATATCAAGAAACCAATGGTGCACGTTGAGTGAAAATGACACGAGGTTGCCCGTTGCCCCATTGATTAATATAAGGGATGCAGGGGCCGCTAAGCAATTTGTGAGAGAGAGAAAAAACATGGGCTTCTTCTACTTCTTCACTTTGTTCATTGCCGTTTGGCCCGTTTCCTTGTCTGCCACTGCCGAAGCCAATGAGGCAATGACAAATGAATGTTATAGCCAAGGTAAGCACTTCCACCAAATGCCCACAACTATAATCATGTTGAGTCTCGATTTGAAGTTTGAAGGATCAATTTGTTAGGATGATAACTCAGTCATTGTTGTAGTTTATTTTCACTGACTGTGAATTTGGATGCAGGGTTGCCCATGATTAGAAATATAAGCGAACTTGCTCAGGATAGTTATGGAATCCCTGGTTTGTCACACATTACCGTTGCTAGTTCTGTTTTACACGGTTTAAAAGAGGTAAAGAAGCTTAACTCTTGTGCCATGTAGAAGAATCTGAATTTTTGAGTTCTGAAATTCCTCTCTCTCTCTCTCTCTCTGGGCAACAGTTTGATGTGTGGCTACAAACGATTGCTCCGGGATCTGGCACACCGATCCACAGGCACCCTTGCGAGGAAATCCTGATGCTGCTTAAGGGAAGTGGCACTCTGTATCTTGCCTCTGATTCGGATACCAAATACCCAGGCAACCCACAGGAGTTCTCAATCTTTCCAAATAGTACTATTCAGGTTCCGGTCAATGCCGTTCACCAGGTAGTGTTTTTTCTTTATTCTCCATGCTTTTCATGCAGTTCTGATACTATCTTCGGGGAAGCAGTTTAAAAAAAAAAAAAAAGGAAAAAAAGTAGTAGTAGTAGTAGTAGTAGTAGTAGTAGTAGTAGTAGTAGTAGTGGTAGAAATTAGGAGTCCTTTGGTGATGCGTGCCTTTCCTTTTCTGTTCCTGTCCGCTGTCGCACAGGTCTTGAATACGAATGAAAGTGAAGATCTACATTTGTTAGCAATTATATCTCGACCCCCAATTAAACTGTAAGTTATCTAAGGACTTCTTTTCATATAAGTTAGTTGCCTTTGAATCAATCAAGAACTCACATATGAATTCAAAGGTTCCAACTTATATTGTTAAAATAAGACTATAGATCTTACATGTGAATTATTGATTGAATACTCTTAGAATACCAGATTTTTTTCCGTGAAACACCCCCTTGACTGATTATCTAAACTCCTCTTGGTTTCAGGTTCCTGTATGATGACTGGATGATGCCACACACAGCAGCAAAATTATTGTTCCCGGTTTTTTGGGATCAAAAGTGTTATCAGACACCACCACCCAAAGATGAGCTTTAACTATTTGTAAGGGCTGATCTATGACATCCTATTTGATGTTATTACCTTCTGAAGACTCGGGAGTGTGGCAGAAGTAATTATTTTGTATAATATTTATGCTTCTGGAATTGTTATATTTTGCACTAGTCTAATGAGAAAAGGATTAAATCTGTCAAGGATTTCCGCCCCTGCACAAAAACAGATGCATGCATGCACGCTGGAATGGCATTTTCCAGAAATTGGAAAACAAGAAATATAATGAATTTATATTTCAGCTGCTACCTTTGCCACAAAAAACCACAAAGTATATATTTAGTTGTACAATCTGCAATAGCCCCTCAGGCAGACACTTCCTATTGATGCTTTGACACAGCAAAACAAGGAAAAATAGACTGTAGCAAATAGCAATAGCAAAAACCCTATCGATGAAATCATCAGATGATCATCTTCTTCTTTTCAATGAACTTCGACGTTCAGCTTCTTTCTCAGCAACTATTACATAAAACTCTGGCCCCAGCATCTCATGTATGTCCAGATTCAAAGATGTGCTCAGGTTTATTGTTTCCATAATTATCTCAACAGTGATCATGAAGCCTAGGGTAGAAAGTACACGGATGGCGTTTGAGATCCTGCAAATGTTTTGCCTAGTTTCAAGGGGAGCATAAGTTTCTACCCCATTAACACTCGATGAATTTTCTGAATCTGCATTTTGTTGCTCCAAGTTGTCTGCTTGATCCAATAACATGGGATCTTTTACTTCGACGTGTTCACCAACCCAAACATAGCCATTGCAGCCAAGAATCAAGTCAATGCCATATTGCTCTAAATAGTGGAAATGTTGCTTCCTCTTCTTAACCAGATAAGGGGAGATGGTAAGTAATTGACCTTTATCAAGCTGTAAACCAGGAAAAAGTTTCATTGGTTATTCTCAAAAAATACCACCACATTAATCATCTAGGTAGAGTTAATGGGAATAGTTAAATTCAGTAAAGACCAAATGTTAATACGCTCTGAAAGGTTTCAGCAAATCCCCCCTTCTCTTCATGTAGCTACCATATATAGCAGCATATCAAGCATGCTTAGAACCATTATGAATTTAGACCAAAATATACAAGTAAAATTATATACAAACTCCTAGACATGCTTATGCTCTTACAGGGTAAACATGATCCCTTCTCTTGGAAGAAGAACAGATGCCAACTTGGTTTAAGAGCATATCACATACTCCCTCCGTCCCGCAGAGATGTTCTTCTATTCCTTTTTCATCCGTCCCAAATTATATTCCCCTTTTCTTATTAGAGGTGTATTAAATAAGGTATAGTAGGAAAATTGTGGGTTAAGTTTACTTTTTCTATAATAGTGTTGATGAGTAAATAAAGGCATAGTAGAAAGATTATGGGTTATACTACCTCCGTCCCAAAAAGATGGTACTGTTCTTTTTTCACATAGATTAAAAAAAGTTCATTTAATAATATTAGAAAAGTAAATTTTAACATTATTTCCCTATTATACCATTTCATTTATTGATTATTCCACTTTAATAATTCTATTTTTTTTTTTAATAAATGCACATTAAATAGGAGCATATAAGCGAACTAATATTTCAACTACTTTTTAAAGAAGAAACTGAACTATATTTTGGGGGTAGATCTTTTTGGGACAGAGGTAATATTTACTTTTCCAAGTACATTAATTACTTTTATCTTTTATGTGTGTGAAAAATAAAAAGGGAATATCTTTGCGGGACGGAGGGAGTATATCCTAAATGAAATGAAATGCCATAATATGCACCTTTCCGTACTTCTGGCTTCTCGCTTGCAGGTGTAGACAACCATCATTCTGGGTACCACGAACTTCAGCCTGAATCAATACATTTTCTATTAGCAAATGTTCCTCCTTTGCATCTTTTGGACCAAGGAAGTGAAATATACTCTATTTAGGGACTTAGAAACATATGCAGGGTCTGAATGTGAAAGGGAAATCAAGTCATACAACCTGAGTGGAATACACGTGTGTTAATATTTAAGAGCATGTAAACTAAAAATGAAATTCTCAATTGACCAATCAAAAGAGAAAAGAACTGCAACTGGGATGGATAAAAGAATGAGAAGAGCCAAGTAGCTTACACAGATGACATCATTTTCTTCAAATAGACTGCGCATGTTAAGCTCATCAATTGCTGTCCGTCGCCTCTGAACATCGAAAGCACGTAATTAGTTAGAGGATGAATCAATCATTTTAGAACAGTCATCATATGTTACTCAACCTCAAAATATGACAATGAATTTTTGCTAGTAGAAATACAAGCACACATTCCATAGGAGTTAAATAAGAATGAGTTCAAAGTCTCTGCACCAGTAATAATAGGAGACTATAGTTTAATCTGAAATAAGTAGAATGGCAGGTGGACATGAAAAGATTATCATCGTTGGTAAGGACCGGCAATTCCTGTTTTCAGAGCAACTAACAAATTAGTCAAACATCAGCATTAGCAGGTCTTATTTCTGTAGTTCAGGTACCAGCTAAATTCCCAGGTATTGTACAGCTCAAAATTGTATCCATTATCTAAACTATGATTAAAATCTTATAAACATCTAAGCAATAGTTAACAGAAGAACCAAAGTATCATGAGAGAAATCAATAGCAAATATACACACTAAATGAACTTAGCCATCATTTAGGTTTCTATTTTTATTTTAATAGCTGAACAATTTTCGTGCACATATTTCACGGGACAACTAGTACTAAACAGTTCCTCACCACTCCCTTCATTCTATCTTAAAACAGACATTAGAAATTTAAAATGAACAGAAATCACAAAAACTTCTTGCCACAAACAAAAATTTTAAAACAACACTGGCTAAAACAGTGGCATCAACCCATAATCTCAACTTAAAACTCATTAACCCAGGATAAATTAGGAAATATCAAATATTTAAACTTTCACATACAACTTGCTAGGGTATCTGGAACTTCACAGATTGGCCACTACCATCAAAACAGAGAGGGCTTAGAAAGATACCTGGATACCATCAGGTAAGTTCATCGAAGAAAGCATCAAAACTGCATCTTGGCTGAAATTGATCTCCACTCTCCAGCGCTTTGGAGCGACCTTGACATCCAAAGAAACCACCAAGTATGACATTTGCTAATAACAAAGAACAAAAGTTCTGCCGAAAAAAAATAATGAAAAATCCATGTTTCTTAAGCATAAATAGTATATGAAGATTATTACACATAACCCCAATGCAACACTTGCATTTACATTAAGACCAAACATTAAAACACTGGTTCAAATGACAAAGGCAAAAGAGGTAAATCATGGAAGCCAAGTGGCAGGTATCGCTCAAATTTACAGAAAACGAGATGCCTTTTTTCTTTCCTCCCCTTTACAGTGGTAGAGTGCATATCATATATAGTAAAGTTCTGGAACTTTGTTTTTCACCTCAATAACACGGCCAACAATGATATCACCAGTCTCGGGCTTGTACCTACAATATAAAATAAACCTCAATTACCACAAAATGGTATTAACTTTCACAAAATTAGTAAATAGAAAATAGCCAGTAAATGGAAAAAATTAAAAAGAAAAAAAAAAACCTGCTCCTTAAAGCCCGAACATAGACGAGCTTATTCACGCGCTCCACAACTCCGCAGAGTGTAGCCACGACACGCCCATCTAACTCTGTCGTCCCATGTCCCCTTCACCAATACAAAATATCAGAATTATTATTTACCCAAATTCTTTTTCAAAGCATCAAAATAGAAAACAATTACAACCAAAGAGGTTTATCTGTCTTTTTGAGCTTACTTGAGAATGGCGTCTTCGTAGTTCACAGATATGTCGTCGGCTACAGTGACAGAGGCATCAGAGTTGGATTTTGAGGAGAGTGATTCCAACTGTTCTAATGCTTTCTCTAGTCTGAGCTTCTGGGTTTTGTGCAAGGACAACTGTACACCTCTCATTGCTCACTGTTCCTGTGGGAAATCGACACAACTAACTTTAATCTAGTCAAACCCTAACTATTAAAATGGTTACTTCTTCATAACTGCATATAAACCCAATGCAGTAAATCCCATAACAGATGAGGAAATTTTGTGGCTGGTCACTCTCCAGTAACTAGTCCACTTCTTGTAAGGTTTAAATATTAAATCGCATAACAACAATGTAATAGTTTAATAAGGGATGATTAAATTTTTAGAAAATGTTATCAAATTTTTTACTCGGGGATATTATTGATTTGAATCGGTTGGGATAGATTAATACTAAAATCTTCCTTGAAGGTAGTAACAATGATGGGTAAAGAGTAAAGACCACATTCCTCATCTCCACTGGCGATTTTCAACTACCCATCGTTGCCCCATCTCAGTTTAAACGGGGACGCGGGTATGGCAGGCTTACCCCAAATCCCCAATCAATCGCCGTTTGGTTTTTTCTTTTTTAGCTAACACCGCTAATCATATCAACGTCAATTGTTTCAATCATCTTCTGAAAAGTTACCAAATTGGGTTCATATGCACGACTGACCGGTACTGCAGAAACAATAAACTAGAAAACGTATCGTCACCAAAACCTAGCAAAAATAAGCATAACAATGGGAAACAGAGAAAGTGTACATGAGCTCAAAAACATTAAAAATTTTCCAAAATTTCTAGTCAAGTAAAGCATAAATTAAAAAAGAAAAATATAAGAAACCATAGATGAAGAACAAGAAGAATAGCGAACCGGTAGAGTGCTGGAGATGCCCTCTGCCTCGCCTAATTGCAACTGAATTAAGATACTGGTGGCCTTGAGTGAGGGCTCAGGTGGTTGGCTGGTGGGGCGGTTGACGACGAGAACTGGAAGCGGCTCCGGCACGAGGTGAGTAATGAAAACTACGCGATACCAGGAATTAAAGCCGTTCGACTTTCGTGTACGGCTTTGTGAGAAGGGTTTCGGTGAGCTGGCCCGCAAATTTGGGCTGGGTGCAGCTAAGAGTTTTTTATTTTTTAAATTTTTTTATAAGAGATTTTTCTTTTTTAATTTTTATCTACTCATTTTATTTATATAAGAACATTTTTATTTTTGTGGGACGGAGATAGTAATAAAGAAAATGCTATGTAATACAAATAGTGTTAAGCACCAATTTAGATGATAATATACGTGACATTGAATGATGACTGTAGTTAAAAACATGTACATGTGATCAGTTTGATGGTTGTCTCATTCAGTTAAGTCGGCAAATTTCCCTCCCATGCAGTTTAGGGTAGGGAAGTTATATGACAGTGTTTTGTTGATTATTGCAAATATATATATATATGTCCCAATTCTTTTTTCAATATGTTTTTTATTTACAATTTTCCATTAATTAGATATAATTTGTTTACGGTAATGTGAACTTCTCATAGTTACCAAGTAATAATTGATTGAAGGTGGAGAATTAGAATGTGGGAAAGGAATGTTTAGTTTTAATGTGTCATAATAAATAAATGGTTAACCAAATCTTGATTTGTAACCATTCTGATATATATATATATATATTATTCATTTAGCTTACACTTTCCATCGTGAAAAGAAAGAAATTAAAACTTCCTTCCTTAGTGAGTATTCGAA
>CAVNYN010281212.1:0-37299 GCA_963692815.1 Nyctanthes arbor-tristis | reverse complement strand
GGATGAAATTGTCAAAAAATCAAAGGTAGAGACCATTTGCACAATAATGTTCAAATGTAGGAACCTTTTATGCCAATTACCCTTAATAGAAATCATGAATCCTCCACCATTTGTCCTTATGAGGATGACTTACTTCTTCACAATTTCGGTTTCCATATCTAAGAAACAGACTAGAAACTAGTCAAGGTCATCAACTTTACAGAAATTTGAAGGTGCAAGGTGGCAGCCCTCTCTTCAGCATCATAATCATTTTCATACATAACATACCAGGTAGTCCCTTTTGCTGATCCATGGATGGTGACGTTGTTGCATAATTTGTAAACCAGATAAGCTGCATAACGAGTCCTTGGGGACAACATTCGTGTCTCCATCCTACCTCGTTCTCTAGTATCTCTAGCACCTTCCCAAATCTGCTGCGATATACGAGTCCACACATTATATCATTGATGTTTCCACTTATTTTGAATGCAGTTTCTAGATGAAAATTTAAAAGCAAAAGATATGTACTGTGAAAGACCTGGAGTCCATGCAAGATGTCCAATTTGTGGAACCCGATGATGAAATTCCTAGCCCGGTTTTCCCCTTGCACCGATCATATAACATTTCTTCCGGGTTTTTTTATCAAGTTGAAAGCTTTGCATTTGTCAACTTCCAGGTGTTAATCCTTATATATTTGTAATATTACAAGCACAACATTGCTGTAAACATTTAGCTAAGCTGCCAAAAGGATTTTGTATTTGCTCCCAAATGATGTTACTAAACTGTGACGTCTTTAATTTTGAACCTTACATTAAACGATATGCATTACAAACAATATATACAAAATGAAAGGAAATAATTCGAATTTGTTAATTATGATTCAGAAAAAAATGAGAAGCTTGAGAAAGAAAAAGGAACCAAAAAAAAAAAAAAACAGAGAGAATTATGAGATGAATTTCATGTGAACATAGTATTATTAATAATCAACGCAGATAGTAAGTCTTAAGATGTTACCATATTTCCTCTAAGAAGTAAGAGAGGAGTGTCACACAGCTCCAGAAATAGCTCTTTCTTGGTTGCATAAACTACAAGATTTGTGGATCTGGAAATGATTTTCCTAAAATCATATGGCAGTAGTCTCTCCCAATCAGTTTCATCTACGGTATCGGAAGAAGATCCCAGTTGAATATTATAATCGTCATGAAACCTGGCTCGGATAAGAAAGTAGAGGACATGGCGCTGTCTATACTTGTATCCCTGGACTGAGATAAAGAAAGTTGTAGGAATTGTTCTTTCCGAAGCACGGCTCCAACAAGTCTCTCCCAACTGTCATAGATGTTAGACATCTTGCTATATTTCTTACTACTAAAATCTACGAGATACATCGTCTCGAATAGGCGTGATCAAATGGAGAAACAATATGAATCATAAATCAGGCACCTTTTGTCTAGAAAGGAAGACTCAATCCAACTATACATATTATTACTATAAATCCAACTATACATATTACTCAATCAGACCAGGAAACTACTCATGGCAGACTTCCCAGAAATTTTTTTCAAGAAGGAAATTTCTTGGATATAAATGCTTGACTTGATAAGTCAGCAGGTCTTTTTGAATGGCTCCAGAACCATAAAATTTTTTAAGAGATAAAATTTGCCATTGTCTAAGATGTCACAGTTTACAAATTTGAGTTTTTGTAAGATGTCCAGTCATCAACCCATTTACTAGTTCACTTCCTCCAAGCATATAACTTATCTTCCCAATTGTCTTCCAAGTTGAAAGGTTTGCATGTTTCAATGTTCAAACAAGGCACTTATATATCAGTAATACTACAACCGCAGAGCAGCTAAATTTTTAGCAAAGATGTGGAAAGGACTTTGCTCCTAGACGAGAACGATAAATATTTCATTTTTCTTGGGTGTGGGTGGTGGGTGTTGTTAAAGATATCTAATATTGAATAAATAAAAAAATATTAATCAATATATAATGGTTAGTTTGACTTTTTAAGATGTAAACCCACGTCTTATGATATCAAAGCCCACTAAGCTCCAACAAGCAATTCAATCAAATTAATACTAAAAAATGAATACACAGATTTCAAGATCACTCTATTCCAACAAGCCACCAATTTGCGGGGCATGATAAACAATATAGCCTAGAAAATTAATCAATATATGATGGCTTGGGTTACTAATAAGGTTGACCCTTTAAGTTGGAACCCCAAGTCTTAACCAAACAAAATTCATGTGTATATAGGATGGCGTGGGTTACTAAAAAGGTTGGCCTTTTAAGATGGAACCTCAAGTCTTAACAGGGCTAAAAAAAAATTCATGTGTATATATGAACTGATCCTAATCGAAACTTTCCCTGAACAATGTTATATACATGAGTTGAACATCTGAATAATAATAATAATAATAATATAGACACAGAAAAATAGTAACTTGAGAAGTCCATCTTACAGTATTTTGTTTTTCCAATAAGAAGCTGTTTATGTAACAACAGTAAACACACACAGGAAGAGTCCATGAAAGGATAACTCCTAGCATAGATATTGTGACAAATATGTTCTCCATGAATTTGTTTTTCGCATTAAAGAAACAAAGCAGAAGTTGCTCAAGTTCTTCCAATAACTTTTCTTGGATATAAATGCTTGACTTGCTGAGTCAAGAAGAGTTTCTTGAAGGCTTTAGGACCACAAATTTAATGCATATCTATCTTTTACATATTTGGGATTATTGTAGATGTTTGAAGGTTTCTTTAAGAACTATGACAGCAGTCTTTTTATTTCCTTTGTCTTCTTTTTTTTTTTTCTGGTCACTTTTATTGTGTTTGGATTTTTTGAAAGATCAAGATAGACAGGAGTGTCATTAATCACAAGTCAAGGTTCTTTAATTAGAGCTTGTTTGAAGCTCTTTATTTTTTCAATTTATAAAGAGAAATTATAATGAATGGAAATGAATGGTAGGGATTTAATTGAAGTTTGAAACGTGTGGTGATTGTTGAGTTAAATATTTTCAGATTTTGGGGTCATATTGTACAGATTTTTGGGAATAGATTAGTCGTCATAACACCACATGCATCAACAAAAAATATGCATCATGAATCCTGCACCTCTTGTCTTGAAAGGATGAATCCTATCATACATATTAGTATCAGAAATACTTTTTTTCCATGAATTTGTTTCTAATGTCAAAGAAACAGACCAAAACTACTCAAGGTAGCCTTCCCAGAAACCTCATTCAGTTGGGAAAATTCTGGGATGTAAATTCTTGACTTGCTGAGTCAACGAGTCTTTTTCTATAAAAGTCTCAATCTATCAAACGGCAAATATCCAAATCCATGTCAACGCGTTTTCATCAGAGAAATATTGCTGCAGCTTCAGAAGATTTTCCTTATTATGCATCAAAAGTTCATGTAGTTAATAATTTTCAAAAATTGAAACGGGTTTCTCATTTGAGATTTGTATTCTCCAAGATTTTTGTTAAAACAGGTTATAGCTAGAATATGTCCAATAACTACGACAATTGGGAAAGACTTGTGGAAGCTGTGCTTCACAGAGAACAATTCCGGAAACTTGCCAGGGAATCAAGTTCCAGCTCAATGTCTTCAGTGTTCATATCTCAGCCGGAATCTCCAGTCCATGATGATCACGTTTTGCAACATGAGTCTGACTACGCAGATGCCAGAACTATTTTAATTGGAGGAAAGATGGTAATATATAGATGCTTCTTATTTTCAGATTGAAATGTTGGCATATAGTTCTTTTTTCTTATCTCATATACCCTGCTTTGCTGTCAACTGGTTTGCTATTTGTGTTTAAACTTTAGGGCGTCCTAGGAAGCAAAGAAAAGAGAAAGAAAAAGAGGGTGAGAAATGGATTTTGGGTAAAGCCTGCTATTCTGAATGATATTATTAACAGGTTATTGCTGTCCCCGCGTGCCACGATTGGGCGGAAGGTGCAAGATGTTAACCGGATATTGCAGTCTCAGCATGCCACGATAGGGTGGCAGGTGACAAACGGACAGGAGATAGAGCCTGCTATTCTGGATGATATCATTCACCGGTTATTGCATTCACAACATTCCACGATGGGGCGGGAGGAGTGTCTATTGGAGAATGAGATATGCGCTCTCTGCAATGCTTCGCGCAAAATCTTTCTTTCCCAGTCCAATCTTCTTGACCTGCAAACCCCCATAAAGATCTTTGGCAATATTTACGGGCAGTATGTAGATCTTTTAAGGCTTTTTGAAATTGGGGGACTCCCTCCTAAGGCCAATTATTTGTTCTTAGGGGGCTATGTTGACTATGGCAAAAAGAGTTTAGAAACAACATGCCTTCTTCTAGCCTTCAAAATCAAATATCCGGAAAATTTCTTTCTTTTAAGGGGGAATCATGAAGTTGCTTCTATTAATAGGATATATGGATTCTATGATGAATGTAAACGCCGCTTCAATGTTAGACTCTGGAAGGTCTTTAATGACTGTTTCAACTGCCTTCCGGTGGCTGCTCTTATAGGTGCCAAAATACTCTGTTCACATGCTGGTTGTTATCCTGGTGGAATTAGCTTGGATCGAATAAGAAATTTGCCTCGTCCTACTTGTGTTCCCTATGAAGGTCTGGGCTATGATTTAGTTTTTCCGGATCCTGATGAAGATGCTAAAGGTTGGGGGATGAACGATGGAGGGGTCTCGTACACTTTTGGTATGGAGAAGGTAACAGAGTTCCTAGATAACAATGATTTGGATATTATATGTCGTTCTCATCGGGTGGTCAAAGATGGATATGAACTTTGTGCTGGAAGAAGGGTAATTACAATATTTTCGGCTCCAAACTATCGGGGTGAATATGAAAATGCTGGTGCAATTATGAGTGTTGATGAAAGTTTGGGTTGTGCAGTTCAGATTCTGAAACCATCCACTAGTAGAAGGGGATGTTAATGAAGTGAACTCTTTCTTCCTTTTTTAAGGGAAAATTATGAATGTGCGCTTTTTATCGGGCTATGGATTCTATCATGAATTTAAACACCGCTTCAATGAGTGCCTCCAGAAAGTTTTTAATGACAGTTTCAGTTGCCTTCGGTTGGTTGGTGCTATAGATGACAAAATACTCCACATGGTTGGTGGTCTTTCTCCTGATCTAGTCAACTTGGATCAAATAAGAAATTTTCCTCATCCAACTGGTGTTTCTGATGCTGGTTTGTTTTGTGATTACTCTGGTCAGATTCTAAATGAGATGTTAAAGTTTAGTTCAATATCAGAAGAGTAGTCTACACTTCTGTTCTGGATAAGGTAACTGAGTTCCTAGAGAAGCATAGCTTGGACCTTACATGTCATGCCTAAGAATTCTTTCCTGAAAGAAGGCTAGTTGCAGTATCTTCTGCTTCAAACTATCATGGATTCAAAAGTGTAGGTACAATTGTAAATATTGGTAAACTGTTATCTATGAGTTTCAGATCCTGAGAAAATTGTCTGGAATTATTTTTCCCTTTTCATCCTTTTTGGTCAATTTCTATGAATAACTTATAATTCTGCTGTGAAAGCACCGTTCTAGTTCATCTAATTTATGATGCATTGTAAAATTGATTTCCTTACATGCTTCTTGTAATCAACAGTGCTTTGTTTGATATGAAATAAGTTGAGAAACCAATAGATAGGGACAACATAGAAAACAAAGCTTTTATTGGAGATCAATTGGGCATTCCATACATCAGAAGACTTAAAACTGTTGATAATTACTGAGGTGTGGAATCCTTAATAAATCTGATGCTCTTAATAAATCAGGCACAAACTGTTAAAACAGTTTTCAAGTAATGTGATTGAACTACTAAAAACTGGATAACTTCCCAACAAATCAGTGATTATCAGCACAAAGTCGAATTTTTGTTATAAAAATGCAATTACCCCAAATACTAGGATTCCCAAATTAACCATCATTCTTTATGTGGTTTAATTGTCATAAGCTCATGCATCCCTATTCTTGCCTTTGGTTGAAAATCAATAATCCAACAAGATGGGCATGTACTTCCATCTTAACTGTTGGAAGAAATGATATAGAAACTGATATATGACTGTGAATCCACAAGCATAGGCGTTGAGCCTGTAAGCCTGCAATACGATGCTCTCAATGACGCAATCACTGAGCAACTGATCTAGTTGATCTCAAGTCTCTTTTTTCTTCCTCCTTTTCACATAAAAATCAAATGAAGAAAAGGAAAAGCTAATCAGGAATAGACACGGAATTTGTTTCCACCTTATCCAGAAATCCTCAAGTTTGAGAAGATCCCCTTTTTTTAGTTTTTCACATTTCTATTTGAAGCAAAATCTGTCTCACTATTTGTAGACGGGTGAAACTCAATCCCTTCAACAATGAATTTCCCAACTGTAATTCCATCCATCCATCAGATCTCTTTGCCGCAATCTTTCCAGCTATGGATTTCTCTGGCTGAATCAGCACAGTAGTAGCTCTTTTTTCAGCTTCATCTTCATCATAATATTTAATAAACTTGATAATCTCTTTTGCTGAAAGAAGGCCACAGGAATTGGTGCTTACTTTAAAAACCAGATAAGATCGGAAGAGCACATTAGGGACAGCATTTTTGTTTCTATCCTTGCTCGAATTTCTATGAACCATGACTTCAGTAAAAGCTCTACCACCATTGAGAATCTGCCTAGATATACAATTCCATAATGCATGCATATAATTTAGTTTCTTATTCTGAATATACTGAAACTCTGTTTGCTTTCATGTCTTTGAAAACACATTTTCCATAGAAGGATAATTTTTGTGTAGAAAATCATTTTGAGTGTTTTTAGTGTGAAAAACTGAAAACAGGGAAAACAAGTCCTTTTTTCCTTTTCTCAAAACACAAAACTGAAAATGAATTGAAAACTGAAAGATCACAGCTTTGACTTCTCACTTTCTGCATTTTGGGTTCATAACAACGCCTGAAGGCAGCCAAGTGACATGGTTCCAGCGATGGTTTATCTATTTTTCCTCTTAAATTTTGTTGTAATCCTGTTGCCATTCTTTGTGGCATCATTATGAATCTGAGTATCCGAATCAGATATAGAGTAAAATCAGAGGACATGGATCTGTGCAGCAGCAAAACGGTTGTAGATGCTCTGAATGGAAAGACACACACTACAAACAGATTTGAGAATCTCAAGTTTGAACTTTGTAAAATACAGATTTTCATTATTGGCATACATTATAGTATACTGGTGTGTATTTTGGGTAGAATGGTGTATCCTAGACAAGGATAACTCCATCAGGGCATTTTCAACTCCATCCTTAACAAGTGGGGTAGAGGGGGAAAATGGAAAAAAATAAAGGGAAGAGAATTTTAGGAATCCTAAAATTCTGGAGGATCCAATGATTCTCCTTCCTTCAAAAAGTCCAAAACTTCAGCATCTGTGGGCCGGAACTCAATGCCTTCTATAATGAGGCCAGATTTCAAATGTTTGTCATACTTCCAAGCGTGTGCCTCCAACAATTTGTTTTGTTGATCGGTGTATAACTTTCCAATTTCTACCTCCATCCATCGATCAGGTCTACTCTCTGCAACATTTCCATTTTTACTCCAAGTGGGTTCAAAGTGCAAAGTAGCTTGGTTTACAACATCACTATAGTGGTCACTGTTATCATAACTGACAATCCCATATGCGGACACAAGACTCCCCTCATAAATTTTAGCAAATCGAAATACAAGATAAGCTGAGAATGAGTCTTTGGGGACAGTATATTTGTATCTATCTTTCCTCAAATATCAAACTTCAAAACCTGCTTAAGCTCTGCCACCATTGGGAATCTGCAAATTGATAATCCTATCCTATTTATTCTAAAATCAAAATCTTAAAGAAAAAAGAATCATGCATTCGGAGCTGAATATGACCTTGAGTATTTGTGAGATGTAAATTTCCAGAATTCCGGGATTTCACCCCTAAAAATAGAGAGTTTTCTTGCTCCAATCATAGCACATTTCTTCCCAGTCTTCTTGTCAATATGAAAGCTCTGCATGTGTAAATCTTTTTATCGTTAACATCAAGTCAAGGAACAATAGCAGCTATGAAATGATAATATACAATATTTTGGTACAACTGCAGACACACAAATATTTCCATTTTGCCACTATCGAGTAATATTGGACGTTCACAAAGACTCAAGTAAAGGTCTTTCATGGCGGCATAGGCCTCAGGATCCAAAGACATGATATCTTCATAGTCCGATAGCAGCAATCGCTCCAGATTGATTTCCTTTATTTTATTTGAAGAAGTCCTGAGTTGGATATTCTGATCATCACGACTAGGGGTGGCTGGATCGGATACAAAACTAGAGGACATGGAGCTGGAGCTTGGTGTCCTTGAATGGGCTAAAGCAATTTCCCTGTCACGTTCTCTTTGCAGCACGGCTTTCACGAGTCTCTCCCAGTTGTCATAGATGTTTGACATCTTGATATATCTCCTCTGAGCAAAAATATCTCTAAATGATCAGATGATGCATGGTTTATATGAAGCCTTGGTCAACTGTAGAAATAAGTTGTGTCCGCAGTCACCAATTTCATCCAAAATAGTATGTCACAATAATACAAAAAAACTTAAACATTTCGTTGGTGGAAGTATATGGTCTTGATGAATTCTTTCCTTAAAGACTATTTGCCACAAAACAACATGCTTAAGAAAACAAAATAAGCTTGAAAATCAAGATATGTTCATTAGCATTTAGCAAATAAGCAAAACTGAACAAAATATTTGTAGAGAATTTTTTGAAATAAAAAGAAGAATATATTTCAGATGTAAGAAAAGTATGAACCTTAATTTAAATGGAAGGACGGAAGAAGAAGAAATCCAAGAATAAATTAATTCTACTCATCCAACCAATTAAGAAGTTACGCAAGGTAGACTTTCAGAGAAATTCCCTTCAATTTCTTGGATATCAATGGTTGACTTTCTAAGTCAAGAAGTCTTCCTTGAAGTCATTCAAAACAGGTGGACAATATGCGCATCTTCCTATTACATGCATATTACTACTTACACATTTTTTCAAATTATTTTGTTCTTCGTATCAAAGGAACAGACCAGAAATTACTCCGTCTCAGAAATTTCCTTCGATACTGCGTGAAAATGACATTTGTTAAAAAAGTCTCAATATATCAAATGTTTTAGAACTTTAAAACTCTCAAATCAATCAAAGCCCCGATTGATAATTGAAATAATAATAATAATAATAAGAAATAAATGAAGGATAAAAGAAACTGATTCAAAAATGAATTTGAATCAAATTGATTTGGATTTAAATCACCTAAATCTGGCTTTAGCTTTGTTAAGAGAAAACATAGCTCTTAGGAATTTTATATGAGATGTGAAAGAATGAAAAGTTAAGTTAAAATTTTGATTTTGGGGGGGGGGGGGTAGTATTTATAGGAACTGGTTTCCATTGGCGCACGTAGCCTTTGAGTTTGAGTCTTTATCGCCGATTTAGTGTCCGATTTAGTGATTGTCTTATTTGTCTATTGCCCGATATTACACAAAGATAGCGATTAGTTATCGTTTTTAGCGATTACCTATCCTTCTCCTTATTTACTCTATAAGTGCTTTTTATATCTTTCTAATTATATTATACTGTTTAATTCTATGATCAGAAACAAATACATAACCTGTTCAGATGAAACTGTAATGCTGTTCATAGGGGGAAGTCTATATTTCTTTTTTTTCCCCCTTAAAAAAAATCTAGTCCTTTAAAGTTTCCTGCCTAGATTTATAAGTCTTCCATTGACTTCAATATAAAAATCCTTGGAAACCAATCTTATGAAGTAAAATTGCTGGCGGCAATTGAAGAAGATCTTCCTTATCATCAAAAGTTCATATCATTAACCAGTTTCAACAATTGAATCAGGATTCTTGTTCGTGATTTCGATTCTGAAAGATTTTTGTTAAAACAGATATAGCTACAGTATGTGTAACAACTACAATAACTGGGAAGACTTGTGGGAGCTGTGCTTCATGAAGAAAAGTTCCTGCAGCTTGCGAGGAAACTGAGTACCAGCTCCATATCCTCAATGTCTATGTCAGAGCTGGGATCTCCGGTTCGTGATGATCATGATTTTCAACTTAAGTATCCCCATTCAGATGTCAAATTTTATTCAATTGAAGGAGAAATGGTATAGCATGATACCTCTTATTTACTGATGAAAATCTTATTGTGATATACATTTCCTTTTCATATTCTGAACTTGTAACATAATTTGGTTTGCTATTTTCATTTAAACTTTAGGGAGTTTTAGGAAACAAAGGAAAGAGGGATGAAAAAATTGTGGCAAGTGGACATGGAATAGAAACTGCTGTTTTGGATGACATCATTAACCGGTTATCGCAGTCACGAAATGCCAAGATAGGTCGACAGGTGCATCTGTTGGAGAATGAGATCCATGCTTTCTGCAACGTCTCACGTGATATCTTTCTTTCACAGCCTAATCTCCTTGAGCTTGAAGCTCCTATCAATATATGTGGAAACATTCATGGTCAGTACACAGATCTTTTGAGACTTTTCGAATATGGGGGACTCCCTTTCAGGTCAATTATCTTTTCTTAGTGGGCTATGTCGGCTTCTGGCACACAGTTAGCAAAACATGAAATGGCAGAGATGTACTGACATTTGCAGAAGTTGTACTCTAGCTCTAACTTTACTGAGTGGTATACTCACCATTCCTGTATGAGAGTGATTAAAAGCCTTTTCACTAACAAGCCTTTTATCTTATTTTGTTGGGCAATTATCCATCTCGGTTGAAGAATTCATCCAGTCGGGACATCCATTTAGAACGTGAAACCATTACCAACAAAAAGAATAAAGGTGTTACAAAGAGGCTTCAAAAGAACTCTTGAAAGAGGAAGGATGCAGCGTATCAGTTAAAAATCGGTATTCTGGCATTGCAACAAAAGAATAGTAGTATTCTAGAACTCTGTACTGCAATGACAGTTGTTTGGGATGAGTTAGCCCTTACAGAATCTGTAGGATTGAAAGTATGTGATGTTTATGTGACTTATAGAGAGAAGCAGTGATTAGTTCAGTTTTTTATGGCACTTCGTAGTGACTTTAAAGGAATCAAAGGTTCTATTTTACACCATAATCCTCACCCTTCTCTTGATTCTATTGTAAGTGAACCTGTCGCTCATGAGACACATTTGAAATCTCTTAGTGGGGGAAGATATCTCTATTGAATTCTAGCACTTTACTTTTGGTTGTACCTCCTAGGTAAAATCAGAATAAAGAATTATGAAGAGTCCCAAATGATGTGTTTAGCTTTGCAAACAAAATGGACCATGGAAGGCTCAATGTGAAAAGTTGCTGAAGAAACAATCTCTTCAGTAGAATTATCAGCAGCCACCAAACTTGACTTATCGCCCCAATGTACAGCAGCTGTTCCACCTATTAGTTCTTCCATAGGTCCACACCTTCATCTGATCTCAAGTTAGCTGTAGGTTTGTCATCTTAGAGCCCATCGGGTAAGGCTTTTATATGGGTTTCATTATTATCCTTTGGTATGAGATTCGTTAAAGGCCTAAACTCAAATTCATGGCTCATGTCATTTGCTCTGCAATTCGACCCAACGGCAAGTTTCTTCTTTCTTCTCTAATTGCAACCAAATCCCTAACAAATCCCCCTCATTTGCTTCTGATCATTTATTGTTATTCATCAATCTCAGTTGTAATAAATAACATTCAAGATGTTATTCTAGTCTTTGATTTGACTTAGAACTTGACCAAAGAATTGCGAACTGTAACTAGAACATTTTTTTTTTTTTGACCCAATATGACGCGGTTATTGTTGTTTGTTTGAGCTGAGATACACTTTGGCCAATGATGAACACCCATGCAAGGTGAATTTCTCCAAACATTAGAATGCAATCTCAAAATCTTCTCCGCAATCTCCTTCAAATGACTTTCACAATCTGCCTGTAACACCATGCAAATCTTGTTAACACCTCCAACAATCAGCATCTCCTCAAGAACTTCATGTGTAGCTGAAAATCTCGAAGTTAAATCAAATATAAGAAGTGCCATATGATCTGCTGCAGGGGAAATTCTAAGTAATTTTTTTGAAACCACTGCAATCCCTGCAGGATGTTTCAAGAATTGTGCCCTTCCATCAGCATATGAACACAACTGTGCTAAAAGAGCGAGTGCTAACTCAGTAATCTTCTTTCCAAGGCTGTTATCTAATTCAATCTGTCCAGCCTAAAAACTGCTCCAGCCTCGACAAATTTCAATTGATTTTTTCCCAAAGGGCATATTTGGTTTAGAACTTGCAGGGCAAATCTTATTGCCCATTCTGATGTTCTGAGTTTATTGCATCGTAGGATCTTGACAATTTCTTTGATGAAATCGAGGTTTAGTCTCTCAAGCGAACTTGGAGTTGCTACTTCCATGACCTTTTTCAGTACTTTCATGGCCTGTGTCTTTGTGATGACATAATTTTCAACGTTAGTACTCTTCAAGATCCATGTTAAGGATTCAATGCGATCTAGGGCATCTTGGATAACGAGCTTTTGGTTTTGGACAGTGCTGGGGTTCCAGGTAAGGTGGAAAATCCTTAAGCCTCTTTCAAGCCTGTAGTTTTACCTGTTCAAGATAACTTAAACTTCTAAGATAAAGTAATTCAATATATGTAAGTAAAAATTAGATCGATGTATAAATAACAATATATATTTTGACTTAAAATATACAAGAGTTTAAATTTTTCGATGAGATCATTCAAATTGGCAGTACCTTCTCTATAACATCTTTGAATGAGCAAAACCATTGCTTCGACGGATCCTGCCTTGGCCATGCACTTGCAGTTATTGTCATTCTCACTGACAAGTTCATCCATCTTCTTCAAGGAATCTATATACATGGCAGGATTCTTGAGTTCTTGAATAAGATTCAGAACTAGAGGCATCTGTAGAGGAGTTTTCGGGGTTGGAATTTGGTCAATCCCATTCTTGGCATTAGTGATAAACCATGGCAGGTGATTTGGTGTTAACTCCGAGTCTCTTGGCAATGGCTGGTCCGTAGCCAGGCACGTTGCATTGTCTGCCGTCAACATCCAGTGTTCAATGTTTTCCCTTTCGTACGTGATGCCAGTGACTGTTGTTACCGGATCTTTCATGATCTGAAGTGAAATGGGACACAAGAAATACTGGGGGACATCCATATTATCATCCATCTGTGCTTGAAATCAAACGAATCAGAGATTTAGAGGTGCTCATTTGAAGGGATGAATCCAAAATCCAAGGCTATTATATATATATATATATATATATGAGAAATCTGTGTCGAGAGAGAGAGAGAGAGAGAGAGGCTTTCCAAGAAAATATTTGCAAAGAAAAGGGGGCTAATATATGGGTAAGTTTGGACGGAAAATGCCCTGAAACCATAATGCAAATAACTTAGTGCTCCCTTTCCAAATAACCATATGCAAGAAATAAAAATAAAAATAAAAAAATAAAATAAAAATTTAAAAAATAAAATAAAATATTTGCCTTTCCCCCGAAGAAGTTTGTGAACAAAATGACTTGAGGCAAGTCAAGTCCAGGTTTCATCGTAAGTCAAATTATGCTGCTTTTCCAGCCAATTTCACAGAGGAATATTTTGTTTTCATCTTTATAGTTTATAATGGTACTTGACTTGCATTCAGCCATCTTTACAAAAATCTTCCATTGACCAAATTATTACTGTATTCAAAGCTGCTGAAAGGAAATTAAATGATCATTGGTCCTAGATAAGGCTGATCAGCCATGAGGTATTTTATTTGAAGAAATTTCCAGTGATTTTGTCATTTTGAAAACTCCGCATGTGCCAATGTAAAAATTATTAGTCCATACATTAGTAAACATAAATTTTAATATACCGTCATGAGGGTATGTTAATATATCCCAATTCTCATTTGAAAATACATGAGTAGTTGAAATGAGTCACATTCTTTTTGAATCAACCACCCATATATCACCACATAGGTATGGGGCATATTAACATACCATCCTGAGGATGTAGTAAAAATTCTTCATTAGCAACATTACAAATGGTAATTTTCATCTACACATACTAAACTGAAGGTAATTGAACACAAGAAAATGTTACCCTATGGCCGTTGTCAAATAAAATAGAAGAGTCAGAAAGCCTCAGAAAGAGCTCTTTGTTGGTGCTATAATCCACAGGATCCACTGATCTGGCGATGATGTCTTCATAATCAGATGGAAGCAGTCTCTCCCAATCAGTTTCATCTACAGTATTGGAAGAAGATCCCAGCTGAATATTATGATCATCATGAGCTGGAGTACCTGGCGCGGATAAGAAAGCAGATGAAATGGAGCTGTCTGTACTTGGATCCCTGGAATGAGCTAAAGCAAGTTGCCGGAATTGTTCCCTTCGGAGCACAGCTTCCACAAGTCTTTCCCAATTGTCATAGATGTTAGACATCGAACAAGAAAATTTACAAAAATGTCTCGAATATATGCGATCAAAGAGATAGACAATATGAATCAGAAATCATGCATCTTTTTCCTTTAAAGGATGACAGAATCCAATTATACATATTGCTATAAATACAAATTTTCCTTCGTTTTTCATATATCAAAGAAACACACCAGAAACTACTCAGGGTAGACATCCCAGAAATTTCCTTCAATTTCTTGGATGTAAGTGCTTGACTGGCCGACCAGAACCACACAAAAGTCAGGGAGAACTTTTAAGGTTACTATCAAGAAAGAACTAATGGTGCCTAGCATTAGTGCTTGAAAGATAAGTGAAACTGCAATTAAAATTTTTATATATCTGCTGGGTTTTTATAGAATACTGCTATATAAGCACTAATAGTGCGTAACACTATTATACGTGATGATTAATGTAGTGTTGAATGATAAGTGAAACTAAATATATAAATAAATGACTCACCTAATTCAACATATCATTTAATGTCACAGTAATATAGTGGTAAGCACTATTGGTACTAATTACTCATATTTATATATTAGTCTCCAAATTCCAATATCTAGAATTTCCTCCCGGTTAAAAAAAGCTATGTGTATGTCATTTCCAAAAGTTAGCCCTTATATTAATAAAATACTACAAGCACCAAGCTAAGCTGCCGAAAGGAAAATAATAAATGAGCTAAGGCAAGTCCATTTTCATGTTCTTTTACAAAAGAAGTCAAATAAAAAAGATCGCTAATAGATTTGTAAAGAAAAGAGAAAGATGTGAAAGAAGTCCATGATACTAATCACCAATCATGCATGTTTTGACATGTCTAGATGACTTCTGTAAGTTTGCTTTTTGGATATGTCATTTCCACTGAATTGTTCCTTTCTCCTTTTTCGCCCCTTTTCTTTTTTCCTTTTTCCCATTTTTTTGGTTAATTTCATATATCGACCTCAACTTTTGAGTTAAGAATCAGTTGGGTCTTGAATCTTTTCTTTCGACCTCCTGAGTCCCCAACTTTTTATAACTTCGCATGATAGATCTTTTTTGATGAATTTTGTCAATATTACCATTAATTTTCTAATAAAATTACCGTTATACTCCTAACTTTTTAATTTTAAAAACAAAAGATTTAAAAATATTAACAATAATAAAAAAATTAAAAAAAAAGGGAAACACCCAGAACTAACGACTCCCACCCGCACCTCCTACCTCTCCCATCCCAAAGGCTGATGGAATGCTGCCAATTCTGGCAGCAGCAAATGGTAAGGCAACGGGTTTTGGTAGAAGCACCTTTTCATTCTTCAATAAGAGAGCGTCATTATTTCATTGGAAAATTATTTGTCTGTCCTAAATAATAAAAGTTGAATAACTTTTCTCGTTATTTTTTTTCCGAGATAGACCTAAATGCAGATTTAGTATCTTCCAAGAACAGTAATAAGGAAACCAAGAAAATCAGGTTCAAAATTTTCAAATTATTTCCCACAAAGGATATGAATTTAGCACACAACTAGATTTCATCTTGAACAAAAATATTAAAAAAAATACCAAGAAACGGGGCTGCGATGCTAAACCATCCAATTTTCAGTCAATTACCATTCAATTTACACTATCCAAAGGTACACCCTCAGCAAGAGAGTACATGGCTCTAATTCCATTCACGAAACCAAACATTAGATCAATAGAATTGCTGATGTATATATGTAACTTTTCCAAATTATGAAACCATGAATTGCAGCGCCAATAAGTCAAAATCTGCTTATGAAATTATCAATATATTCTTGTATATACTAATTAAATATATTCTTTGTCAAGGCACAGTTCCAATAAATTCTTTTATTAGCCATTCCATCTCTTTGGTAAACATTCTACCAGAGCCAATGAAGATGAAGTCCAGCTGCGGAATGGGGAAAATTATAGGAAAAGTTAACAGCTTTCTTCATGTATGGTAAAGCTAAATGTTGGTTTGAGGGCTTTCCCAAATGCCTCTGTTTATTCAATCTTTCGCCGCTTCATTGCATCATAATTCTACACACATTTCACAAAACCCATAAATCCACCATTAGATTGGCTAAACAAAAAGCAAAATCACAGTAATTACCCATTCCAATTGAAAAATAAAATCGACAACAAAAAACCAGAACACTGCCCACTGCCCGAAAGACTTCATTTGGCTATGTTAAAAAACAAAAATACAAACTGACAATTTCTTCTCCAACCAATGGCCCACTACCAAACAAAACCAAACAAACAAATATTCTCAAACCACCGGTCCACTCTCTGGAAGACTTTATTTGGCTTTGGAAAAAACAAAAAAACAAACTGATAATATCTTCTACAACCAATGGCCCGCTGACTGAAGATACGTTTCATGCCTGGTTTTCTTCACTTGGCTATGAATCCGTAGGCCACGTAGCAATCCTTCTTCCTTATATATCTCTTTTTCCTTCTTTTGCTGCACAGAACAAAATGCAAAAGAAAAAAATGTATTAACTTCTAGGAAATTAATGACAAAATGTTAACTGAGAAATAAAATCTTGAGGCTAGATTGATATAACTGCGCAGAGAAAGTGGGTGAAGATAACATGATTATAATGTAACATTCCGCAAAATTTTAATAACAAATTAAGCAATGCATCCGTTATTTTGATAATGATCGGGAAATTACTTACATTGTATCAATTGTAACGTTATAAGATTATTACTTAAATAAACACCAAGAATTAGAATATGACAACATGATCGAAGTGAATTGTATCGATTGTAAAGTTATAAAATTATTACCTAAATGAATGCCAAGGATTAGAATGCAATTATTAACAAGCGTGATTGTTATTTGAAGATGAATAACCACTTGAGTTGCATTAGTTATGTCCTAAGTTTACAAAAGCTAATTCCTAAAATTGGAATGGCGTTATTGACGACGTGATTGTTATTGTGGCAATGATTGAATTAGAATATAATTGTTGACAACATGATCGCTATTTTGACGACAATTGAATAATTACTCGAATGGCAAGATTTCAAGAATGTTACTCAAATGACACCCAAAGTAAGAATGAGGTTATCAATTAGTGTGATCTAAAACAAGACGACTTTTGTACTTACTCCACTTTTCTACAATTTTGTAGATAATTAAAGGTATGATATTTGGAAAGCAAGTCATGAGTTGTAACATATCCGGGAATGGGAATAGAGTTTTGCATGTAGTGGAAAACGGTCTTTAAAGCTACCATGAGAATGCATTTTATAGTTAAAACAATTTACGAGTTTCATACCTTTTGTGTTAATAAGTATGCCCACCTCTCTATTTGTGGCTTATGATATGCAAAACAAGTTGAATGTGTAACTTTGTATTGATTATAAACTTATCTTTCAGTTTAACTACTTCCCAATGATTTGTCTCACCTGGATTAATTAATGAAATATACTGATTAACACAACTTGTTGTGTTCTCTACATTTTATTCAAAACCTAGTTATAATGACTCTTTAAAAAAAATTAAACAACTTGTTAGTTTAAGTAATTAGCCTTATAAAATAAGGGAAAAGCAATTTGATTGTTTCGCATGTCCCCTCCGCACCATTTGTGTTAAAGCTTCCGCTATAAAATTTTTTAATTGAAATATTCAAGAATATGAGATATTATTAGTGGGGCGTGACATATAATGCCTTTTAGAATGAAAAATAAACAATGTAATATTCATCTCTGTCATCAAACAATATTCAGCTTTATCATCAAATTCAAAACAAATCAATATTCACCGAACAATATTCACCTTTATCACCATATTTCTTGAAGATTCTTGAAATCAATAAGGCTCAATTAATCTAACAATCCAAAAAATGCAAAAAAGATCACAAATCATAGCAAACAAAAATCCATTTCTTCTGTGTTCTTTTTTGGTTACAAAAATCAAACAATTTGTATCCCAAACCCTTTGTCTGTGGCGTCAAAAATTGAACTTTGATTTTAGAGAAATACAAATCAAATAGTCAATATTTGTCTTGTAGTCAGAGATAGAAGCAACTGAAAAGAGAGATTGAGGCCATCAGAACATCAAGAATGGAATCTGGTGAAATAGTTTCTGCGGTTCAGAACGGGTTAAAGGAAAAGGGAAAATGTTAAAAAGCTTCCATTCCAATCCATGCCTTCGACGGTCAATTTCCAAGAAAGGGCAAAAAAAAAAAAAAGGAAAAAGAATAAGAAAAAGAAGCAAACAACTCTTCAGGCAAGTCAGCCAAGCAACTGCTCTTGAACAATGAGAAGCAAAAAATTTTGCTAGCCACAAAAGCTGTGACAGTTTGAGTTCCCAAAGCTAGCAAAATAAAGTCAAGTAGCTGGAGAGGCTGCATGCTGTGATTTCTTCAGAGCAATAAATGTGAACCGAGGAAAAGCATAAATGAAAATAGAAAAATTAAGCAAGCCAAGTTTGGGTGGGAAAACTCAAGTGGAGCCCATCCAAACTCAGTTGCTTTAATATAGTATATAGACAAAATAGAATTATGTTATTTTAATAAAATATTAAAGAAGTTTTGGCTGAATAATTCAAATCTTGTGGCAACACCACTTGCAAGTCCTTTTTAACATAACAAATCCTACAATAGAATATGAGACAGAAAGAATGGCAGAGTTACTACTTCAAACAAGAAGACAATATAGGAAATGAACATGGAAATACAAGAGAGTGAATTTGACTAATCAGTTTTAGGCTTCAATAACGGCCAAATCCTAGCCAAGGTTTGGCATGTATCTGACTAGCCAAGCAACTACAAAAAAGGTAGCAGCAAAGGATATAGACAAGCCCCATTTCCTAGCCTGGCTATCCCTAAAAACCCAAAGTTCCGCTATTATTACTTTAATAGAAACAGTTAGTTCGATGAGACCCAGAAAGAGTTTTTTCTTTCGAATATCCTCGAAAATGTTATTGATCGAAAGCTTGGCCTAAAAAATGTTGAAGGTCTGATAGAGAATATAGGTACAAAGGACCAAAGTATCCTTTTCCTGGCCATGTACATTGAATGATGTTTGCCTCTGAAATTTACAACCAAAAGATAGCAATCTGATATCTCACTTAAGCCTAGATATTCTTATGCATTTTGATTGTCATTATGGGTTCTTTATGGTTTCTTGATAGCCTCTGCATAATGTCATAAGACGGGTTCTCTGTCATCAGTACAAGAGCTATTAAAGTACCTGCTACTAGTTTCATCCACAATAGTTGAAACACTGGATATGGATTTTTGTCCTGTTTAAACAATGGCAACAACATTAAATCGATGGGGTTCACTAGCAAAAACTTTTGTATAGATGGACATGTCAAATGTTTTAAAACTTTATAACTCTCAGCATCTAAATAATCAAGTCAATCAGACTCTGACTAATTAATTGAAATTGAAATGATAAAGGAATAAATGAAGGATAAAGGAAACAAATATATAAACTATTTAGATGAAACTTGAAACATAGTGTTGTTTATAGCGGGAAGTCTATATATATATATATATATATATTTTCCCCTAAAAAATCTGGCATCTTCAACATTTTTGTCGTAGATTTATAAGTCTTCCATCGGGTAGATTTAATGAATATTGCCTGAATTTTGGAAATGTAACTATTAACTCAATGAACTTTGAAATGCAACTACTAACTTATTGAACATTGGATGTTGTTCACCATCCATGCCTTAAGAGCCGTTTACATATTTAATGGTACTAATGTAGGTAACGACTATATTTTATAAGTTACTGGACACTGACAGAATTTTCATATGCAACAAAAGCCTCACTAAATTTTCGAGAATATTTACCACCAACCACCTATATGAAAAGATATTTATTTTGTATCTATATCGTGCCCCCGCAAGATGGATGGTCAAGAGATAAGTCTAATCTACGAAATATGCTTTCAAAGCTGTTGACTAGATAGGAGCTTAGTGAGTATATCAACCAATTGGTCTGTAGAGGAGACATGAGCAACCCGAAGTTTACCATGTTGTACCTCCTCACAAATTAAATGATAGTCTAGTGCAACATGTTTCATGCACGTGTGAAAAACAGGACTAGAGGGTAAATTAGTGGCACTGATGTTGTCACAGTAAATGACTGGACAATGGTAGAGAAATATGTAGATCGAAGAGAAGAGAAGTAATCCATGTAAGCTTAGCAGTAGTAGTTGCAACAAAGCCATATTCAGCCTCAATAGAGGATCAGGCCACTGTACGATGCTTTTTGGTGCTCCAAGAAGTAAGTGAACGACCAAGATAAATAAGATCAACTCCAATGGATTTATAATCATTGTTGTTGCCGGCCAACTAGGCATTAGAAAAAGCATGGAGGCTGAGAAAAGATCTTCGATGAAGAAAAACACCTTTATCAAGTATACCACAAAGATACCACGGAAGGCGTTTCCTAGCATTCCAATGATCTGTGGTTGAGTTATGCATAAATTGAGAGAGTTTGTTGACTACGTGTGCAACATCCGGATGAGTGAGAGATAGATGCTGCAAGTTGCCTATAAGAGATAGATACCGTAAGTGATAGAGAACTAGCCATGGTAGTTGAAACACGCTTGGCATCCAATATATGAACCTGGGTTAGAAGATCAATAATATAGCGTTGTTGACTAAAAAAAATATCAGATCAATGATGATGAACTTCAACACCTAGAAAGTAAGTTAAGAGGCCAAGATCTTTAAGAGAAAACCGGTTGGACAAGAAATGGATGAACTGTTGAACACTACTGCATAAACAAGAAGATAAAGAAGAACATCTTGGTGACCGAAGATGAATCTGAGATGTATCCGCTTGTGAATTAGAATCTAGGGTGTAGCAAAAATGTTTTAATTCATGGTACGAGGCTCAAGATGCTTGCTCAAGACCATAGATTGCCTTTTGAAGTTTGCACACAAAATGAAGTCGATCTTTATCAACAAAACCTAGTGATTTAGACATAAATACATCCGCCGATAAGGTATCTAGAAGAAACGCATTATTTATATCAAGTTGCCAAAGTTTCCACCCGTGAGCCACAATAAGGTTTAACAACTGGATTGAAAGTGTCAGCGTAGTCAACACCAGGTCACTGAAGAAATCTCTTAACCACTAGCTGAGCCTTAAATCTATCAATAGAGGCAATAGAAAGATATTTAGTTCCAAAAATCCATTTGCAATTAACAATATCTTTACTGCAGTGGGTAGAACTAATTCCCAATTGCCATTATGAACTAAAGCATAATATTCAAAGGACATAGTATTACGCCAATTAGGATCCTTGAGAGCTTGAGATACTATGGTTAGTTCTAGATTGGTAGAATGAACTTGGGTAAGGAGATTGAGTCATTGGATAGGTTTAAATACGTTTGTTGAGAGCGAATAATAGGGCTATATAGAGGACTATTTGGTTGGGCGAAGGATGGTGATTGTGTAGAAGTTTTGTCATTGAAGTGGTAGTGGTAGAGGTTTGGATCTCAGAGGGACAGATCGGAGGGAAGAGAGGGTGATGTTGGTTCGGATGTCAAGTTGAGAGAGGAAGATGTAGAATCTGCACTGTCAATAATTGGTGTTGCAATGGTAGTTGGAGAAGAGGGTGTATGAACGACAAGAAGAGTGACAGAGCACTAACTATCTGCTATATCTGGGGTCGGCCTCAATTAGGATATGTGAAGAGATTGGAAGGTATATATAGTTTCAATAACTTGCACATGATGGAATGTATAGAGTTTAGATAAGTAAGGCTTGAAATAGAGATATACACTTTGTGTGGCTGAATAACCTATGAATACACACGGTACGGATCTAGAAGCAAGTTTATGTGGTGAATATGGTCTAAGCCATGGGTAACATAAGGATCCGAAACTTTAAAGTTTGGAGTAATTCAGTGTTACTCCATGTAGTTTGTGGTAAGGGAATATATTTTTCAAGGTGGGAGTTGGGAGGTGATTTATAAGGTAAGTGGCAGTGATGAACACCATGGACCAGTATTGGACTGGCATAGAGGCATGAATGGCCAAAGATAGTCTGGATTCTATGATATTGCAATGATGTTCTGAATAACTATTGTGTTTTGGAGTGTGGGGAGGAGAAATGAGATGGGTAATGCCATTTGTCACAAGGAATGAGCTTAAGGCTTTGTATTTGAAATCGATTTTATCTTGCAAGTGGACGAATCGTTAACAAGTAATATAGTGATAAATAGAGTGTTGAATCCTACAAGGACTGAATCTACTAAGTTTCACTTTAGTTAAACTCAACTTTAAATAAAAACACACAATAAGATTTGATAAGTAATTTTCAAGGAAAATAAAAGCTAAATAAAATAAATAAAATTATTCACAAATATGATTACACAAAAGTACTAGGATCCCTGAATCCATCACCATTTCCACAATCAATCCGTAACACTCACCCTCACACGTTCTTGTCTAGGGTTGCAAAATCAATAATCTTAATTTATTCGAAAGCCTCTCTCGATGGTCATCGAAATCTATACTTATATGCTAGACCAATTATCTCTAATTAACCTTCAAATATAAGGCATGCCTTCATTCACTTTGATAATTATCTAACGATTTCATAGAGCATAATAGTATCTCTAGCTATTATAAGACCCTATGCTGTTCACTATCATGTGCAAAATTCATGAGATCGGAAGAAAATAACATGAATCACAAAACTTAATTTAATGGTGATCAAAATCAAATTGGAATCACAAAACTCAATTTAACGATTTCTTCCCTTCAACGTCTCCTCCTTTCGTTCTCGTGTTATTTCTTGTCAATTTAGAGTTGTAGACACTTTAGAACCCTCAACTATATAAAAAAGGGGCCCAAAAACGTGTCAAACGTCTCTCCGCTATGAGCCGTGGAATGTTTGCCGTGCCCTACCCACAGCCAACAGACAATTTTCCTAAGCCGCAGGTGGGGGTAGTTTTCTTACCGCGCCCACCTACATCCTGCATTCAGCACGGGCAATTCAGTCCTTGATTTGACTTTTTTCTTTCAGCAATGGTCATTTTTAGCATATTTCTTCATTTACACAAGTCTAAAACTTCTCGAAAGCTTTACAAAGGTCCTCAAACTCTTCAAATATGACCCAAATAGTCTCTTTTAAGTTCTCTCAAAGTGCAATCTAGTCCTCAAACTTGTTAACATTGATCTTCCTATGCCGAAACTCTCGAGCCATAATAGCTTGATGCTACATCTTGGATGTAAAGCCTCAGTTTGGTTAAAAATCATTATTTTCACTTGGTATCACCCCAATTTGAGCTTTCCACCTATATGAACCATATTCACACAAATTAGGTAGAAATCTGCTCAATTACACATAAAATTGAATAAGTTAAGAGACATATTTTGCATATAAAGTACACTTATCAGTATTCTCCTCTATTGTGTCTAAATACAAGGTAATGGTGTTTTGGGTCAAAATTTTTTCCACTAGGGCTTTAAAGCAAACAAAAACATCATACACTTGAGATTTGCGTTATAAAGGGTAAAATGACATCATACACTTGAAATTTGAATAAATAATCCTCTATTTGTGTAGACATGCATTTTATAAGGGAGAGAGTGTTGGATGGCAACTTGGAAATTAAATGTGTTCCTTCATCTTTTCATATTTTGTGAAGTGGTCCACAGAAAATTATATAATATATGCACCCATCAAAGGATTGTATTGAAGATGTTCACACATAAGAAAAAAATAACTTCTAGTGGTGCTTATGTACTGAGAGTGGATATGGAAAATGGCAACTCATGGCTATTACTAATATGATAAGAATTACAGCTGAAACCTTTTGGGGGAGAACCATCACATTTTAAATTGAAACTTTCTACAAGACTCTGCGAATAGGAATTGGTGGATATCCTAATCTATGATGCCATACAAGAGATGGAGTTCTGACAATAGAGCGTGCAACTAATGGAGAAGAGGAATTGGGTAGTTTTGTTGGCCATTCATACGCTTCCTCTTTATTCCAACCTTGCAAAAAGAATCCCCCTGCATAGATCCTTCACATAAAAAGAGTTAGGTAAGAATTCAATAGAAGTTTGATTATTGTGACAAAACTGTGAAATAAAAATTAGGTTCTTTTTCATGAAAAGAACATAAAGGACATCATGTAATTAAAAGGTTTTAAAGGCAGTGATAAGAGATATACAACCAGTGTGAGTGATGGGTAGGCTTGATCCATTACCAGTCACAATATCATCAAACCCATTCTAAGAAGTAGGTGAAGCTAGGTTGTTCAAGTCTACTGCAACCAAATGAGACACGCTAGTGTCAAGCAACCAATCAGCAAAGTGTGCACTAGGCTGCTATAGATTCATGGCTGGTCACGGATCACTAGATCTACTTTGGCGTTGAATATGTGGATTTTGCTACTTAAACAGCTAGCATTGAGACATCACATGCCTTTTTTTGTTTTACCATTGACATCGGCCAAAAAAGAGATGAGGAGGAGGCCAAGCATCGTGACTAGTAAGTGGTTGTGGGCTAGGCTCTTGGTAGTTTTTGTTGAAGAAATTGGACCTAGACTGCCTGTTGTATTGATTATGGTTTAACGGAAAAAATTCTAGTATTCTAAGAGTACTGAGCACTTGGTAATCATGACCAAGTGGTTAACCAACGGTAGCTAGGGCATCAGATTTGGTCTTGACTACTCGTTTATATTCTGTAACAGTTTGTGTGCCTTCGACAGTTTTTTTAAATTGGTCCTTAGGTTGCTTGACATGGCCTCTAGAGGGACGTCCAAAGGTATTGTAGAAAGTCTCCCAGGCTTTTTATGTGGATTTTGCACGGGTAGCCAAAAGAACTAAGGATGGTGAAAGCGTGCCAACAGGTATAGTAAAAAATAGCTGATCTTATCTCAACCAGGTAGTATATGTAGGGTTTCGTTTTTCTCGTTATTTTCTGTAACAGTTTTGGAGGGTGAAGTTTGGGTACCATCTATAAATTATTTAAAATCGTAGCCAATAAGAGTTGCTTCAATTTGAGGTTTCCATGAGAGATAGTTGGTAGACGTTAGTTTAATAGAGTTGTGGATGGTGATCAAAGTTAGTGGTTTTATGGATTCTTAAGAGTTTGGGATTTGAATGGTATTTATTTTGTTGGCCATGGCTGTTGAAAGAGAAGGGAAAAGCGAAGAAAAGAAGTGGATCAATGTTCTGATACCATGTAGGATGGAAGACAATGAAGAGAATATTTGTACTTCATTGATGTAGTGAGTGAATATATGATAGACAATTACAAGAGCTAAATGAGGAAAAGTTCTAAGCAATTCTAGACAAATCAATTCAGATCAATTCTAGGACACTTATACTAACAATGATATGAAAAGATATTTATTTTGTATCTCTCACATACAACTCCACGGTGTCATGCATAGCACAAATTTGAGCAAGACTGTTGAGCATATAACTACACATTAATGACAGAAAACAAGGCACCGTAAAGTTGTATTTGTAGCAGTCAATTGACATTTTCATATGTTTTTGTACAATAACGAAAGGAAAAAAATTTAAAAGCCTAAAAGAATGATAGGAAATAAGGGAATGAATTGCATCTATATAGGTGGTTGATGGTATACATTCTTGAAAATTTAATGAGCTTCTGGTTACATAAGAAAGCTCAGTAAGTTAATATCTATATTTATAAAGTATAGTGAGTTTTCAATAACTTTTAAAATGTAGCCGTTAGTCAAGTCACTAACACAGTTAGATTTACCTTAACGGCGGTTAAGATGGTGATGGATGGTGAACATTGTCCAAAGTTCAATGAATTAATAGTTACATCACAAAGTTCGGTGAGTTAGTAGTTACATTTCCAAAGTTCAGTGAATATTCATTAAATTTACCCTCTTCCATTGACTTCAATATAAAAATCCATGGCAACCAATCTCATGAAGTAAAACAGTTGGCTGCAAATGAAGAAGACTTACCTTATCATCAAAAGTTCATATCATTAACCAGTTTCAATAATTGAATGGTGATTCTTGTTTGAGATTGGATTCTTAAAGATTTTTGTTAAAACAGAGATAGCTACACTATGTCTAACAACTACGATAATTGGGAAAGACTTGTGGGAGCTGTGCTTCGTAGAGAACAATTCCTGTAGCTTGCAAGGCAACCAAGCATTAGCTCCATGTCCTCAATGTCCATATCAGAGTTGGGATCTCCGGTTCATGTTGATCATGATTTTCAACTTAAGTATCCCTATTCAGATGTCAAACTTTATTCAATTGAAAGAGAAACGGTACAACAAGATACTTCTTATTTACTGATGGAAATCTTACTTTGATATACATTTCCTTTTCGTATTCTGAAATGGTAGCATCATCTGGTTTGCTATTTATATTTAAACTTTAGGGAGTTTTAGGAAACAAAGAAAAGAGAGATGAAAAGATTGCCGTAGGTGGAGATGGAATAAATCTTTCTGTTCTTGATGATATGAATAGCCGGTTATTGCAGTCACAAAATGCCAAGATAGGTCGATAGGTGCATCTAATGGAGAAATGAGATATGTGTTCTCTTCAATGCCTCAAGTGAAATCTTTCTTTCACAGCCTATTCTCTTTGAACTTGAAGCTCCTATAAAGATCTGCGAAAACATTCACGGTTAGTACGTAGATCTTTTAAGACTTTTTGAATATGGGAGACTCCCCCCTCAGGTCAATTATATGTTCTTGGGGGCTATGTTGACTATGGGAAATAGAGTTTAGAAACAATATGCCTTCTCCTAGCCCTCAAAATCAAATATCCAGAAAAATTCTTTCTTTTAAGAGGAAATCATGAATGTGCTTCTATTAATAGGATATAAGGATTCTACGATTAATGGAAACACTGCTTCAGCACAAGACTCTGGAAAGTCCTTACTCATTGTTTCAACTACTTTCCAGTTGGTGCTGTAATAGATGATAAAATATTCTGTGTGAATGGTGGTCTTTCTCCTGATCTGCTTGATTTGGATCAAATAAAAAATTTGCCTCATCCAGCTGATGTTCCTGACACTGGTTTGCTTTGTGATTTACTCTGGTCGGATCCTGATTTTATTAAAAGACGGGGGAATGAATGATGGGGGTCTCATACACTTTTGGTCCCGATAAGGTAATTAAGTTCCTAGCGAAGCATAATCTGGACCTTATATGTCGTTCTCATCAGGTGGTTGAAGGTGGATATGAATTTTTTGCCGACAGACACCTACTTACACTATTTCAGCTGCCAAATTTTGTGGTGAATATGATAATGCTGATGTAATGATAAGTGATGATGAAACTTTGATGTGTTCCTTGCAGATCCTGAAACCAATTTCTGAAAAATCAAATCTGGTATCCTCTGCTCTGAAACCTATTTCAGAATCAGCATACCTGGTATCCACTACATCTATTTGGAATAATAAATCTGGTATCCTAAGAGCTTGTTTGATGCTCTTTATTTGTCAAAATCTGAAGAATTTATAATTAAGAGAGATGTAGAATGTGTATTAAGAATGTAAAAAGGTTTAAAATATGTGGTTGTAATTAAATTGTTATTGAATTAAATGTCAAATAGGTAAAATTATAAATTGGTAAAATAAAGAGTATCAAACAAGCTCTAAGTCACTTCCGGATGCCATGGTGATGTAGTCTCAAATGCAATAGAGTGTATGATCTGACAAGACTGACAACGATGGCTTATGAACTGAGCATTTTCAAAGTTCATTTTGTTAATCATTAATTGATTTCTTAAGCATTTTATTACATGTAGTTTCAAATTTACCTTACATTAGCTAGGTTAATTAGAATGTAAAACCATGATCTTTTTTGTTTGTAATTAATGAAACTTGACCTTCTCAAGCCAGCTAAAATGGTTCTAGTATTTTTCTCTTCGAATAATATCACTGACAACGTCTCCCTCATTGTCATATATAATTACTAAAAATCTAGCTATAGCTCTCTTAACTAGCTGGCTTTTACAGAACACAATGACTTGAAAGAAAACAGTGATCGAAATTCTAGATTATAAACACACGGCCTATGAGATGGCCTTAAGAAGAGTAAATGATTGGATGATGCACAGGTTCTTGTGAGACTAAACTTCAGTGGGGACACATTGCAAAAGACTTTGTAAAGTCAACAAAGAAAAGCTAGTGTACCATAAATAATAGTTTCCTAGAAACATCTCAGAAGTTGGCATTATTCTCACATTAGCAAGGCAACTTGAGAGAAATTGTTCCGTACTAGTTGAAACTAACATCCATGAAGTGGGCGCCCCTAGTGAATAGAAACGGCTGAGCAAGTTACCTAACCTAGTCTTCCTGTTGCCAATTCAAGATAATTGGACACATATCACCAATACGTGGATTCCTACACAGGAATCCACATATTGGTTTCATGTGTTATATCAGTAAAACTAGTGATAGATAAAGAGTCTTTGTTGTAAATTATGCTATGCTTTTGAACACGTATTTGCCAATTCTGGTAAAAAAATGTTTATAACGCCGGTTACTTGTTAGTGGACATTATAGGAAATATCTACTCTGGGCATTTGATCACTTGTATGCCTATATAGTCATTGTCCTAAAATTAATTTTTTATATTGTTGTTATATCACATGCATGAAGGCACACCGTGTATTTTGATGAGGGTGCGCTCTTTTTCAATTATTTATTTATTTTATTTTATTTTTTGTGATTTTTAATTGTCAGTTTGCTATTTGATTCTTCTATCTTTAGGCAACCAAACCTGCTATCCCTTGGAAATAAAAGAATCGGCTTACATATGCATGCCGTTAAACTTTCTCCATCATGAGTTATACTTCTGAAGTCTGATTGGGGATATAAAAATCTGTCCTTTAAAGGTTTTCAGCCTAAATTTATATACAAGTCTTCATTTACTCGAATATAAAAATCCATGCGACCATTCTCATAATAAAATAGCTGCCTGCAGTTGAAGAAGACTTATCATACTACACACCAAAAGCTCATATCATTAATCAATTTTCAACAATTGAATCCTTATTCTTGTTTGAGATTTTGGATTCTGTAAGGTTTTTGTTAAAACAGTTATAGCTAGAATATGTCTAATATCTATGACAATTGGGAAAGACTTGTGGAAACTGTGCTCCATAGAGAACAATTTTGGCAGCTTGCAAGGCAATCGAGTTCCAGCCCCGTATCCTCAATGTCCATATCAGAGCCTGGATCTCTAGGTCTTGGTGAACACGGTTTCCCAATTAAATATCCTTATTCAGATGTCAAACTTATTTCATTTGAAGGAAAAATGGTAATATGTAGCAAGATACTTCTTATTTACTGATGCAAATCTTATTTTGAAATAAATTCTCTTTTCTTATGTTCTGAAATGATAACATCATCTGGTTTGCTATTTGTGTTTAAACATTAGGGATTTTCCAGAGGAAGAGAGGCAAAGATAAAGCCTGCTGTTCTAGATGACATCATTAACCGATTATTGCATGCAGGAAAAAGGATTGGGCAGCAGGTTCATCTGTCGGAGAATGAGATCCGTGCTCTTTGCAATGCCTCACGTGAAATCTTTCTTTCACAACCTAATCTCCTTGAGCTTGAAGCTCCCATAAACATCTGTGGAAACATTCATGGTCAGTACACAGATCTTCTGAGACTTTTCGAATATGGGGGACTCCCTCCTCAAGTCAATTATTTGTTCTTAGGTGGCTACGTTGACTATGGAAAACACAGTATAGAAACAATATGCCTTCTTCTAGCCTTCAAAATCAAATATCCAGAAAATTTCTTTCTTTTGAGAGGAAGTCATGAATGTGCTTCTACGAACAGGATATATGGATTCTATGATGAATGTAAACACAACTTCAATGTAAGACTGTGGAAAGTCTTCACTGATTGTTTTGATTGCCTTCCGGTGGCTGCTGTTATTGACGATAAGATATTTTGTGTGCATGGTGGTCTTTCTCCTGATCTATTTAACTTAGATCAAATAAGAAATTATCATCGTCCAACTTATGTTCCTTTGGTTGGTTTGCTTTGTGATTTACTTTGGTCGGATCCTAATCTAGAATCTAACGGTTGGGGGATTAACAATACCGGGTTCTCATACACTTTTGGTCCCCAGAATGTAACTGAGTTCTTGCTGAAGCATGGTTTGGACCTTATATGTCGTTCTCATCAGGTGGTTGAAAATGGGTATGAATTTTTTGCTGGCAAACAGCTAGTTACAATATTTTCTGCTCCCAACTTTCGCGGTGAATATCATAATGCTGGTGCAATTATGAGTGTTGATGAAAATTTGGTGTGTTCATTTGAGATCCTGAAACCAACTACCGGAAAATTACCAAATCTGGAATCCTCTGCATCTACGCTGAATAATATATCGGGTATCCTACATCATTTCAGTGAGCTAAGGAGGTGATGTAGTCCAAAAGGCAATAGGGTGTATGACCAGGACTTATAAAGATAACTTATACACAGGCATTTTAGAAGTCTTTGAGATTGAAGGTACAGAAATAAACAGGAAACTTTATGTTAATCATTAATTAATTATTTTGAGCATTTTATCACTTGTAATTACAAACTTAGATTACATTACCTTGGGTAATCCTGATGTAAAACCTTTGACTTTCATTTGTAATTGGTAAAAACTTGATTCGCTGGAGTTCGCAAGTTGCTGTTTTTCCCCCCTTTTGTGATTATTTTCTTACTTATTCCGTACTAAGTTACCTTGTACAGTGTTACCACGTATAGATTGATTTAGTTTCCATAGTTATGTATAATTTGTATTGTATAAATATTAACTCATTGATGAATGAAATACAAGACAGCCAATTATTATTCTCTTCATATATTCCTTTTTGTTTCTACACAAATTTGGGGGATTCCCTCCAAATTCTAGGCAGCATTCTCAACTCCATCCTAAACAGGTGGGAATAAGTGAAACAGAAACAAATCATGGGAAGAGAAGTTTAGAAATCCTACAATTTTGGAGGATCCAATGATTCTTCTTCTTCTCCAAAAAATTCAAAACTATAGAATTTTCAGGCCTAAACTCAATGCCTTCTACAATGATGCCAGATTTCAAATGTCTGTCATACTTCCATACGCGTGCCTCCAACAATCTGTGCTCTTGTTGATCAGTGTAAAACTTTCCAGTTTCTACCTCCATCCATCGATCAGGTCTACTCACTGCAACAATCCCATTCTTACTCCCACTCAGTTCAAAGTGCAAAGTAGCTTGGTTCTCAACATCGTAAGAGTCATCACTATTATCATAACTGGTTATCCCATAAGCGGACGCAAGACTCTTCTCGTAAATTTTAGCAAATCAAAATACAAGATAAGCTGCATAATGAGTCTTTGGGGACAGTATATTCATATTTATCTTTCCTCGGATATCAAACCTCAAAATCTGTTTAAGCTCTGCCACCATTGAGAATCTGAAAATTATAAATTGACGTTCCAATTTATTTCAAAATCAAAACTTAAAATTCAGAAGGATCAAATATTCAGAGTAAATTATAATGGAAATTCCTATTTATTCCAAAGTCAAAATTCAAAAGAGATCGGAAGATTCAGAGCCAAAGAAGGACCTCGAGTATTTTTTAGATGTAAATTTCCAGAATTCTGGGATTTCACTCCATAAAATTGTAAGTTTACTTGCCCCAATCATAGCACACTTCTTCCCAGTTTTCTTGTCAATATGAAAGCTCTGCACATTTAAATGTTTTTCTTGTTAACCTCTGGTCAAGAAGTAAAAATATTAGAAGAGAAATGATAATATATATGGGGTAATTTATGGTATGACTTCAGACACAGTTGTTACCATTTTTCCACTGTCAAGTAATATTGGACGATCACAAAGACTCAAGTAAAGGTCTTTCATGGCGGCATAGGCCACAGGATCCAAAGATATGAAATCCTCATGATCTGATAGGAGCAATTGCTCCAAATTGATTTCCTTTATTGCATTTGAAGAAGTCCTGAGTTGAATAGTCTGACCATTATGACCCGGGGTACTTGGCTTGGATATAAAACTAGAGGATACCGAGCTGGAACTTGGTTCCCTGGAATGAGCTAAAGCAAGTTCCCGGTCATGTTCTCTTTGTCGCACAGCTTTCACTAGTCTCTCCCAATTGTCGTAGATGTTAGACATCTTTATGTATCTCCTGTGAAACAAAACCCTCCTAAATAGAAAATCGCTAACAGATATGAAATGTATTGATGATTGAACGATTCATGGTTTATGGAGTCTTGGTAAACTACGGATACTAGTTGGGTCTATTCTCACCGATCATAAAAAAGGTTTATTTCAAATGCATGAAAACTATAATCTTAATTCAAAAGGAGAAACAAAAGAAAGAATAGAAATAATATGAGTTCTCATATTTCCGGTCCAAGAATAATGGATTTTATTTATAGAATTTATTTGTGAACTTGACGCTATACATTGCCAAAGCCCAAAGGTTCCCACCAGTTAGGACACTGCACAAGGTAAACTGCCCAGAAATTTCCTTCAATTATTCTTGGATATGAATGCTTGACTTGCTGAATCAAAAAGTCTTTTCTAGTGGCTCCAGAACCAGACAAATTTAAGATGGAAAACTTGCTACTGTATTAGCTGTTGGAAATGCCAATGGGCACACCAGAAATGAGTTTAAGCTGCAACTTTTTGTACTAGCCTTTTGCAACTCGACTGCAAACTTGCTTGTTATTTTATCTTGTAGATCCATTGTAGCCTAGTGCTTTTCTTTCCTTTTAGCAAATCAATGAGTTCCATGTTTTATTTTTCTCATTGGTGGACAAATCGTCATTCATTGCTTTTGTCAGCTTTTGTTTATTGAGGGTGCTTCAGATAATCAGATGATTAAGGTATACTGTAGTGTTTGATGAGATTCGTCTCATAATATTTAAAAGAAACTTGTAAAAGACTCTAAATCAGGGCATAAATGAATAATTAGCTTTGTCTAGGAGAAATTTTCATTGGAGAAAAATAATTGTAAAGATGTGTTGTTATATGTAAGAAAAGGTTGATATGTTACATAACTAATATTGGATGTGTTTGAAAATTATTTTGAGGAAAATGAAAATTGGAAAAACTGTTGCTAACAAGCCTTGACTAGACCTGAATCACGCCCGGCTTAGGATTTCACTCGACCCAAGTTGAATCAAGATGCACTAATTTTCGCTGTAAGACTGATTGGTGAGGGTAAGAGAGCCTTCAATTTAATGTCATTTTCAATTGGAATTCCACATTTCACATAGTTCAAATCTCTGAAATTTTTAGAAGATCCCAGCTTAGATTTTTATGTCATCCATTAACTTAAGGTACAAATCCATGGCAACACTTTTACATCAAACAATTACCAGTTGAAGAGGAATTTTCTCAATACAAATTTAAGTAGCAGCAGAGCATGTACAATTCATATCATTTAGATTAGTTTCTAGTATTCTCTGCAAAATTCTGTTAAAGCAGTTTCAACAACTGCATTAGTAATTGTTCAAGATTTGGATTCTGCAAGATCTCCTCACTGCTATCTTTCCATTTTTAGATTCTACTGGTTCAATGAGTATGTTATGAGCTCGCTTTTCAGCTTCAGAATCATTTTCGTACTTAAAAAACTTGATAATCCCGTTTGCTGATCCAAGACCACTTAAATTTTTGCCTAATTTAAATACAAGATAAGCTTCGTAATGAATCTGTTGGGACAACAATTGTGTCTCTATCAGGCATCGTATGTCAAGAGACCACCAATTCCCTTCAATCTCTGCAATCATTGAGAGTCTGCAAAGATATATGAATTCATAATGCACATTATATAATCATACTTGCCACTTATTCTGAATGAAATTGAAATGCAAAAGATACATAAAGACCTGGAGTCTCTTTTTAGCTATCCATGTCGTGTGATTTATATAATCAAGTTTCCGTGCTCCAATCATGTAACATTTATTTCCGGTTGTTTTTTCAAGTTGAAAGCTCTGTCTATGTTGATGTTCAACTCTTACTCCTTGCATTAGTAATACTACAAGTACCAATCTAATCTGCAGAAAGGAAATTAAATGATCTTTGTTCCTAGATGAGGCCAATGAGCTTTGATGAATTTTACTTGAAGAATATGAACAACATTTCTTCCCAGTAATTGAAAACTCTGTATGTACCAATGTAAAAATTATTAGTCCATACATTAGTAACATTACAAGCAGTCATTTTCATCTACACATAATAAGTAAGCGTAATCGAACACAAGAAGATGTTACCATATGGCCATCGTCAAGTAAAATATGAGAGTCAGAAAGCCTCAGAAAAAGCTCTTTCTTGGTGCTATAAACCACAGGAACCACAGATCTGGATATGATGTCTCCATAATCAGCTGGAAGCAATCTATCCCAATCAGTTTCATCTAAAGTACTGGAAGAAGACCCAAGTAGAATATTATGACCATCCGGAGTAGCTGGCTCTGATAAGGAAGCCGAGGACATGGAGCTGCTTATACTTGTTGTATCGCTAGAATCAGCGAAAGCAATTTCCCAATCATGCAGCTTGAACTAGCCTCTCCTAATTATCATAGATGTTGGACATCGTACAATAAAAATCTACAAAATGTCTCGACTAGACGTGATCAAACAGGTAAACAATACGTATCAGGGATCATGCACCTTTTTGCCCTGAAAGGATGACTCACTCTAATTACACATATATTACTAAAAACACAAAATTTCCACGATTTTACTTTTCATATCAAAGGAACAGACCAGAAACTACTCAACTCATGGTAGAATTGCCTGAAATTTCCTTCAATTTAATTTCTTGGATTTAAATGCTTGACTGGCTGAGTCAACAACTCTCTTTTGGTGACTCCAGAACCAGACAAAGTTGGAAAATTTACTACCCTTCAAACCGTCACAATTTCATTTAGGACCACGTACTGAAATTTCTGGTTAATAAAAGATCTACTTAAACAAGTAGCATTTTAATTAGCTAAAGTTGTAACTTGTTGGATTAATAGTTGAAGGAACACTAATGGAACTTGGATAAATGTATCCTTTTTGCTTTGTGTAAAAAAGTTAAACTGCAGAGAATTCTCTAACTTTGAAGGGATTGCGGTGTCCATTCAAAATTATTCTCCAATATTGAACCGAACAAAATCCAGAGTAGTGGGAACTTAAGCTTACTACCAAGAAAGTATATATTTATATATTAGTCTCCACGCTCCAATCATGTAAAATTTCCTTGCGGTTGTTTTTTAAAGTTGAAGGCTCTGTGTTGTCAATTTCCAAAAGTTGATCCTTATATTATTGAAACACTACAAGCATCAAGCTAAGTTGCAGAAAGGAAATTAATGAGCTAAGGCATGCTCCCGATTATGTTCTCTTCAATGTACAACTCTCACAAGTTTCTCCGACTTGTCATAAACTTGAGACATCCTGCTATGTCTCTTACAATAAAAATCATACTAAATCCCATAAAGCTTTGTAAGGAGGAAAAGAAAGATGTGAGATGGGTCAACGATACTAATCAAGCAAGTCTCAACATGAACGGATGATTCCCGTAAGAGTATGTCATTTTCAATGAATTTTATTTTTTATTTAAAAAAAAAAAAAAGAAATTGCTTACGGAGTTCCAAGAAAATTTCTTGGTAATAGATGCTTGACTAGATGTGTCGAGAATGATTTCTTGAAGCTCTAGGACCACACAGATTCTTGCTACTGCTTAAGTGAAATTTCCGTTGTTAAGTTCTTTATACTATAATCTTTAGAGGAAGGAGTTATCCCTTAACACCATTGACCACACACCAAAAATACTGGCGAATGAAGCAATTTTGATAATAGCAGCAATTTTGGATAACAGTTCAAAAAACACTACTTGATAATCAAATAGTCTTTAGACACAAGAAATACATACTGGGGCTTATATCCCAAAATATTAATCTATCAGTGAAGAATTTCTCAGTTCTTTTCCGTCGGGACGATGTACATTTCTTGTGGATGTGGATTTTCTTTCTCTTTCTCTCTATCTTCCTTTGGACGGGAAATTCTCTAAATTCTGTTTTACTCAACACTGGTGCTACTGGACATGTAGTATATATTAAGACAGAAAGAAGCTTGATTCTTGTGAGCAATTCATTAAAATAGCTTATGCTTTGTGATTGGACGCACAATGAGCACCTGCAGGCAGCCAAGTGGCACGGTTCCAGCCATAGTTTCTGCCTCTTATTCTCCCTCTCCCCCTTTAATTCTAACAGTGCATAAACTTTTGTAGCTTCTCCAAAATCTCTGTTTCCATTGTAATTCTGTTGCACTTCTTGTGGCATCATCATGAATCTTAATACCTGAATCAGATTAAAATAAAACTAGAGGACATGGACATACTATTGCAGCAACAAAATGGTTTTAGACACTTTGAATGGAAAAACAATAATTCTAGGGAGACATATTTATTTGACATGAAAAAAGTGACATGCTTAGTTTTCAATCATGTATGGGATCATTGTGGGCCTTCAAATCCACCACTTACATATAAATAAGCCATCCGTGTTTGTCAACTAACCCATGTCAGTTATTCATGTTAAATAAGAATGTCTCCTTAGAATTACTCAAGAAAAAAATAACAAATATTGCGAGAGATTCAAGTAACTCACGTTTGCTCTTTGCTAAATACAGATATTCATTATTGGCATACAATGTTCTGGCATGCGTTTTAGGTAGGGTGCGTATCCTAGACAAGGATAAATAGTCTATCAGGGCATTTTCAACTCTGTCCTAAACAAGTGAAGTGGGGAAAAAGGGGGAAAAAGAAACAAATCAGGGGAAGAGAATTCTAGAAATCCTTTGGAGAATCCAACAATTTTCCTTCTTTCAAAAAATTCAAAACTTTAGCATTAGATCGGAAGAGCGTCGTGT